>JASAUF010000555.1:3222500-3352555 GCA_030180095.1 Magnolia changhungtana | reverse complement strand
AACTTCTAATGTTGATCATTTTTAGGGGCCCTGATTTTGGATCAAGCTTATAATTATGTTTTTTATTAATACATGCAGCCTTGATCTTATGAATAGATTTGATAACAAGCAAACATCTCTGTTGGGGCGACTATGGAACTGACGGTTGAAATCATTATGCTCTTGTTCCCATGGTATAATCAGCAGTCTTTTGATAATAGCTTCAATTTGGGGCTAAACACTTAAAATAAATGGAAAAATGGATGGACGGCGTGGATATACTACATACATTCAATGTGGGCCCATTTGAGTTACTTAGTACAATGGGAGGCGTCTTGACTAACTCGGTATGCAATGGAATTATGCTTGCTACGCCTGATGATGTTTTATTTGCTTAATACGGCTTATGTTCATCGGATTATGTAATACCCCTTCTATTTTCTCTTCCGGAGTGTGCATACACCAAAACCACATATGTGGAAGGGAACCTCGACATCATGAGGAGAGAACTAGACCTTCGATGAGACAAATATGAAATTGAACAATTGGGCAAACATGAAATTCGGCTTTCTGGGAAACATCAAATTCGGTGGGAAAACATTATATTCGGCCAGGGACAATAATGGGAATTTGATCGGAGCAAACTTGATTTTCGGGAAACATGAAATTCAGCAGGGCAATTCATGAAATTCAGCGGGGCAAACATGGAATTGAGTGGGGCAAACTGAAAATTGAGCGGGGTAAATATGAAATTCAGTGGGGAAAACATGAAATTCAGTGGGGCAAACTAAAAAATCAGCGGGGCAAACATGAAATTGAGCGGGGGAAACATGAAATCAGAGGGAATACATGGAATCGAGCGGGGTAAACTAAAAAATGAGCGGAGCAAATATGAAATTCAGCAGGGGAAACATGAAATTCAGCGGGGTGAGCTAGGAATTCAGCAGGACAAACTAGAAAATCAGCGGGGCAAACTAGAAAATCATTCTGCCCACTATTTCTCATGGTATGATCTACTTGATCTTTTAATATGCTTCAATTTGGGGCTCAACCCCTTAAAATAGATGGAAAAATGGATGGACCTGTGGATATATCTTGCATACATTCAATGTGGGCCCAAGCGAGTTTAAAATATACTGTCAGGCAATGGGGTCCTTACTCTTACTCAGTGGTAAACTCTTAAGAGTTTCAACTCCCAGATCAAGGAGTTTGAGTACCATAGGTGGTGAAATTTCACTAGCGTGAGTGTGTGGGGTGTGTGTGCATGTGTAATAATAAATTTATATATATATATATATATATATATATATATATATATACACACACTACATGTTGCTTACGTGCTTTCTTCCTTGGATCGACCATTTTTGAGAAGACAACTACAAGAAAGAGGGTTTTAAGCGATGAAACATTTGGGTGCTAAAGTGACTTTTAGCTGCACAGTAACGATTTTCATCGCTAAAAGTTCACTGAACATGACACTTTTAGCGACAAACATTTTCATAGCTAAAAAATCGTGGATTAGACTTTTAGCGATGAAACTTTTCAAATGCGCTAAAGGCTCATACATTTTTAAAAACATACTGAGTGGATTACTTTTATCTACGAAAATTTTTTGTTACTAAAAATCTTGTATATGAGACTTTTAGCAGGCGAAATTTTAGTTAGCTAAATGCTCAAACATTTTTACTTTTTAGAGGCGAAAATTTTGTATGCTAAATACCCCAAACATTTTTCTCAACAAATACGAATAAATTACTTTTAGCTACGAAAATTTTGGTAGCTAAAAATCCTGTATGAGTTTTTTGGGATGAAAATGTTTGTCGTTAAAGGTTGTGAACAGATTTTGAAAAAAATCCACTGGTTTACTTTTAAATATGAAACATTTCGTAGCTAAAAAAATGCAAATGCAACTTTTAGCGGCGAAAATGTTAGATTGCCAAAGAAATTGTAAGCTGATTTTTTTTTTTTTTTTTTAAATCAAATGGATTACTTTTAGGTACGAAAGTTTTCGTAGCTAAAAAAAGTGGATGAGACTTTCAGTGACGAATATTTTCGCTGCTAAAGGCTATGTACAATTCATCAAACAGATCAGAAGGTTTACTTTTAGCTACGAAATTTTTCGTAGCTACAAAACATGGATTAGACTTTTAATGACGACTAATTTCATCATTAAAGAGGTGTAAAAAAATCGATTCCAGGAGGTTTACTTTTAACGCATGAAAATTTTTACCAGTAGCTAAAAAACATTGATGGGACTTTTAGTGGCCAAAATGTTCATCTCGAAAGGCTATAAACTTGACTTTGACAAAACCAAAGGTTTACTTTTGGCTACTGAAAAAATTAAATAGCTAAAAAACTGTATGGGACTTTTAACAATGAAAATTTTCATCGCTAAAGGGTTTCTTTTTTTTTTTATAATAATATTTCATTTAAAATATCTTGATATACACTGTTAGAATATAATTCATCATATTCTTCCTAATATACACCTGTTATATAATATATTTCATCATATTCATATTCATATTCACATCCATCTAAACCAAACTACATAAATCCATCCAGACATAAACTACATTCATCCAAACACAAACAATCCTATGGAAAAAAATAAATGAAAAGAGAAAGAACATATGAGTGGTGATCCAGAGAAATGAAAAGAAAAACAACATTAACCTAAACCTAAACCTATAACCTACACTTATAGGTTTAGGTTTCAGGAAGTTTAGGTTATAAGTTTAGGTTATAGGTTATAGGTTATAGGTTAGGGTTTAGGTTATAGGTTTTGGTTTAGGTTAAGGTCATAGGTTTTGGTTTAGGTTTAGGTTTAGGTTTAGGTTTTGGTTTTGGTTTTAAGTTTAGGTTAAGGTTATAAGTTTAGTTTATAGTTTATAGGTTATAGGTTAAAGGTTTAGGTTATAGGTCTTAGTTTAGGTTTAGGTTATAGGTTTTGGTTTAGGTTAAGGTTTAGGTTTTGGGTTTAGGTTAAGGTTATAGGTTAAGGTTAAAGGTTTAGGTTAGGATTAGGTTTAGGTTATAGGTTATAGGTTATAGCTTTGGGAGTGAGAATAGGTTAAGGTTTACGTTTAGGAAATCGGGTTCGGGTTCGGGATCGGGTTTGGGTTTTCAAGTTTAGGTTTAGGTTTAGGTTAGGGAGTTGAGATTAGGATTTGGTGTAGGTTTAGGTTTAGGAATTTAAGAATAGGTTAAGGTTTAGGTTTAAGAAATCGGGTTCGGGTTCGGGATCGGGTTTAGGCTTTGGATTTTCATGTTTAGGTTTAGGTTTAGGTTAGGGAGTTGAGATTAGAATTTGGCGTAGGTTTAGCTTTAGGGGTGAGAATAAGTTAAGGTTTATCGGTTTAAGGTTTAGGTTTTAGCTTACGAGGTTTATGTTTTGATTTTAGGTTTAGTTAAGGTTATATGTTTAGGTTATAGGTTATATGTTATAGGTTTTGGCTTAGGTTTTGGTCTAGAGTTTAGGTTTTAGTTTATAGGTTTAGGTTAAGGTTATAGGTTTTGGTTTTCGAGTTTAGGTTAAGGTTCTAGGTTTTGGTTTAGATTAAAGTATAGGTTTTGGGTTTAGGTTAAGGTTATAGGTTTAAGTTAGGTTTAGGTTTAGGTTATAGCTTTGGGAATCGAGAATAGGTTAAGGTTTAGAAATAGGGTTCGGGTTCGGGTTCGGGTTTAGGTTTGGGTTTCAAGTTTACGTTTAGGTTTAGGAAATAGGGTTCGGGTTGGGTTCGAGATCGGGTTTAGGTTTGGGTTTTCAAGTTTACGTTTAGGTTTAGGTTAGGGAGTTGAGATTAGGATTTGGTGTAGGTTTAGGTTTAGGGATTTGAGAATAGGTTAAGGTTTAGGTTTATGAAATCGTGTTCGGGTTCGAGATCGGGTTTACATTTGGGTTTTAGGTTTATGTTTAGGCTATAGGTTTAGGTTAAGGTTTATGTTTAGGTTATAGGTTTTGGGATTTGAGAATAGGTTTAGGTTATAAGTATAGGTTTAGGTTATAAGAATAGAGTTTAGGTTTAGGTTTTGGATGTTTAGGTTTAGGTTATAGGTTTAGGTTTAGGTTATAAGCGTAGGTTATAGGTTTAGGTTTTAAGTTTAAGTTATAGGTTAAGGTTTAGGTTTAGGTTTAGGTTATATAGGTTTAGGTTATAGGTTAAGGTTTAGGTTTAGGTTATATGTTTAGGTTTGGGTTTAGGTTATAGGTTATAGGTTTAGGTTTAGGTTTTAGGTTTAGGTATAGGCTTAGCTTATGGGTTATATGTTTAGGTTTAGGTTTAGGTTTAGGTTATAAGTTTTGGAATTTGAAAATAGGTTTAAGTCATAGGTTATAGGTTTAGGGTGTGGTTTAGGTTAAGGGTGTGGTCCCTGCAAATACAGATATAAACACAGCCTGTCCAAATGGCTAGGTCCCTCTAATGCTGTCCATAAGAAATGGACGATTTCATCATAGTTATAACGGTGGTTCCCACCTTCCGGGACCCGCTCATCCAGGATAGCTCGACGCACATCGAGATGCACTCCCAGCTCCATTAATTTCGAACAAATATATAAACACGGCTTTGTCCAAATGGTTAGGCCCCTCCAATGTTTTTCATAGGAAATGGACGACTTCATCATGGTCATAACGGCGGTTCTCACCTTCTAGAGACCCCGCTCATCCGGATAGCTTTCTGACGCACATCCCGGGTCTACTCCATTAATTTCGAGCAAATACATAAACATGACTGTCCAAATGGCCGGGCCCCTCCAATGTTGTCCATAGAAATTGGACTTCATCATGGTCTAACAACATGGTTCCCACCTTCCAGGGGACCCCCACTCATCAGGATAGCTTTGACGCACATCCGAGTCTCCAGCTCCATTAATTTTAAGCAAATACATAAACACGGTCTGTCCTAAATGGCCGGAGCCACTCCAATGTTGTCCATAGAAAATGAACAACTTCATCATGGTCATAACAAGGCCAGTTCCCACCTTCCAAGGACCCCACTTAACATCCGGATAGCTCCAACGCACATCCAGTCATGCTCCATCAATTTTGAGCAAATACATAAACACGGCCTGTCCAAATGGCCAGGCCACTCCAATGTTATCCATAAGAAATGAAAAACTTCATCATGGTCATAACATGGTTCTCACCTTCCGGGGACCCCACTCAACATCTGGATAGCTCAGAGCTCACATCAGGCCTTCATCAATTTCGAGCTAATATATTTAAAAACAAGCTAGGCATCTATTTTTTTGTTGATGAGAACCAATCTTCCAGACTATTTATCACGCAGTCCTTACAATGGAATATTCCATCTATACATCTATTGACTAATAAATGAGATCCAATCTTCCAGACTATTCATCAAGCCATCCACACAAGAAGCAATCCCAATCTATAGGAATTCAACATCTATAAAATAAAAAATTTCAACTTAGAATACAAAATTCAAAGAAGAAGAAGAAATCACTTGAAATGTATATGCTTAGAATACAACTTCTAAAAGTCCTCTATTCATCATGACTCAAGTAAATCTAATTAGGAGTTCCTTGCCATCCAATCTTTAGCTATCTTTTCCCAGACTATTGATGTATTTTTTCTTAATAGTCTTTTACGGGATATGAATTGACAGATTAAGAGATTCTATTTGTAAGATTTTTGGAGCATCCTCCATCTATTGTGGAGCCTATTAAATTAAAGTTTGGATCTCAAAACTATTGGGTTTAACTTGTAGTTCACATCAAAACACTTAGACCAAATGCACTAGGAACTTATACTTCCTGTCTTATCCATGATTAGTTTTCAAAGTTAAGTATATGCTTCAATTTTTTTATAGATTTAAGTAACCAAATTCTAGCACATAACTTTCAGGTTTTAACTACCGTGTGCATTGTTTGCCTACAAAATGTTGGTTGAAAGTTGAAATAAGAAGCAATTTCTTTACAGTGTAGGCCTGAGAAGGCTTCCACAAAATTTTCATTTTTAGGTATCATATACACTGCATAACTTAAAAGGGGGTGTTCCTGTATCAAGCCCACATTTTATCGATCAAACCGTTTATCTAGGTCAGATTAAAAGCCTCCTCTACTAGACAATCCTAGCCAATCGATTGGGGGGCATTTTCACATTGAGCATAAACAGTTGGTAGGATTTCTCACCATATAGTGCGGTATATCAGATGAACTGCTTGGATCACCAAATGATTGTCCAAACTAAAACACCGCTAATTAGGGAAAAACATTTTACATTTTCTTTTCTTGAGGAGCTGTACCATGCATGACCCAGCTCAACTGCATTTTGATCTGGGGGGAAGATCATTTCAAGCATTTCAGATAGTTTGCATACATGCCCTGCCATCAAGGATCAATGGACAATGGACAAAAGGATCTCCTCCATAGAACAATCCCAGCCATCCAATCTAACAACTTATTTTTTTTCTTTTCCTCAACTGGATACGGACAAAGAAAATCAGATCTTAAAAATAACATAATTAAAATTTATTTTTATTTTTATTTTTAAAATTTAAAAAAATAATAAATAAATAAAGAAGAAGAAAGCTACCTGATTGAAGGAGAGATGGAAACGGATGGAAGGGAGCTCTTTTTGGTAGAGAAATTAACAGAGAAAAGTCATTGAAATTGCTTCTTTCAGATTCCATTTCATCTCAGAACACCAAAAGAAAAAGATACTTAGGTTTGGGTTTAGGTTATAGGTTAAGGTTTAGGTTTAGGTTTAGGTTTGGGTTATAGCTTTAGGTTTGGGTTTGGGTTATAGGTTATAGGTATAGGTTATAGGTTTAGGGATTTGAGAATAGGTTTAGGTTATAGGTTTTGAGATTTGAGAATAGGTTTATAAACCGAACCCGAACCTGAACCCGAATTCCTAAACCTATAACCTAAACCTATTCTCAAATCCCTAAACCTATAACCTAAACCTATTCTCAAATCCCTAAACTTATAACCTATAACCTAAAACCTAAACTTGAAAACCCAAACCTAAACCCGATGCCGAACCCGAACCCGATTTCCTAAACCTAAACCTTAACCTATTCTCAATTGTTTCCTCTCATGTGGCTCATCTGAGTGTCAGATACATCTCAGTTTTGGTCGTATGTCCTAAAATGAGCTTAAAAAACGTATTGACGGAGTGGATTTTTCTCAAACACCGAGTTAGGCCCCACCCAGCATGCTTGTGCTAGAACTTCTTGGAAAGACTTTTAGCAGGAAACTAATGTCGAAGGAAATCTCACTACTCGTTGGGCAAATCAAATCACCGCACTAATTTCTCTTCCTCCGTCGGGGCAAAAGTCACCTCGTCGCCATTTCTCTCTCTTTCTCTTTAAAATGTACTCATTCTAGAGTGAACGGTGGTGCAAGCTTTGCGTGTGAGTTTGATTTCAACCTTCGTAGTGTCACTCTCAAGCATGAATCTTTTTACTAGATTTACAGCGAAAATGAAAGTCGATGGTGAAATTTTTCCAAAGGTCCCTCCGGGTTTTATTAAAGAAGATGATGACGATCTTATTGAAGAAGATGGTGAAACCTTAACCTATAACCTAAACTTAATTCACTTAACTTAAACTTACACCTTAACCCAAACTTTCAACCTGAACCTGAACCGAACTTAAACCCGAATTCCTAAACCTATAACCTAAACCTATTCTCAAATCCCAAAACCTATAACCTAAACCTAAACCTATAACCTAAACCTCAACCTAAACGTAAACCTAAACCGAAACCTGTAACCTAAAATCTATAACCTTAACCTAAACCTATAACCTAAACCTAAACCTAAACCTTTCAAATCCCTAAACCTAAAACCTAAAACCTAAAACCTAAACTTGAAAACCCAAACCTAAACCCGATCCCGAACTCGAACCCGATTTCCTAAACCTAAACCTTGACCTATTCTCAATTGTTTCCTCTCGTGTGGCCCCATATTAGAGGAATAACTTGATTATGAATAGCTTGTGAATTTTTATCTGAAGCCGGTCCAACATAATTTTTTGAAGCACTCCCTTCAAATACTAGCTTTAACCAGCTGATGATGTTTTTGATTCCAGTACCATGTGCCACTTGTTTGCCATAGATCTGCAATTATTCCTAGCTGTCGAAAATCTCCCTAACGAAGGAACAATGCACATAAGAGTTCGCAACTAGATTGTTAGCGGAACCTTTTGAAGATAACGATCAACACAACTGAATGGAAAACAATCTCTTAAGTTTACACTAAGAAGATCCAAAAATAATTCCAAACCTGATTTGCCAACTCGTTTCCACATAGGAGATGATGAATGCTCTCCACTTGAGGTATCTAAACAACATTGACATTTAGGGGGTGTTTGAATCGTAAGTTACTTTGGATAGGCTACTTATGCCATAAGTAGCTTGTCTTGGCTTCTACTTATTTAGTTGATAAGTATATTTGGTAACGACCATACTTATCAATGAAAAAGTAAAAAAACATGTTTGGTTTCCAACATCATAAGCAATTATCCCCCAAGTTTGTTTGCCCCCCCACACATCCACCATCCATCATACTTATCAATCATAATCAATTATTCCACAGGTTTAGGTTTCACCATCTTCTTCAATAAGATCATCATCATCTTCTTCAATAAAACCCGGAGTGACCTTTGGAAAAAATTCACCATCGACTTTCATTTTCGCTGCAAATTTAGTAAAAAGATTCATGCTTGCGATCTTGCTACGAAGGTCGAAATCAAAGTCACTCACAGAGCTTGCACCGCCGCTCACTCTAGAATGAGTACATTTTAGAGAGAAATATAGAGAAATGGTGGCGAGGTGACTTTTGCCCCTCTTGAGGAAGAGAAAAAACAAGTTTACCTTGTATAAAGAGAATTCTTGCTAACTGAACCCTTTAAAGCCGATTGGAATTGTTGATCTGATGGGCCACCATGATAATGTGGCCACATATCCCTAATCACAGGGATAAGATGATCTTAGACGTCGTGTCAGTCGCCTGAAAATATATTGTTAAGAGTGTGTGGGGGTAGAGATTAAACTAAGCAGCTGATGGACGAGGCGAAGTGAAATGAGTGCAATGGCTGCCGAGATGAACATCTGTCAACATTCAATAGATGAAATTTGGGGTCCGGGGTGAAGCTAGTCCTGACAATGAATAACCAGATGTAACATGGGAATCTGTTGTGCCTGAATGATGAGCATGTGCCTATATACAAATTTCTACAGTTCAATCGAGCTGAAATGTGTAATGTGAATGGGATCATGCACTTTAGGAGATTTTTTTGTGCCATCCATTGCATTTGCAAAATAAAGGAATAAATTTGCAGATAATCAGAATTCTAGAGTGTACAATATGATTAAAGAAAATGCCATTACTTTAACCAAAACCTATAGCAACCCACTGAGACGCATGCCCAAAAGTCTGTTGATTTCATGGGCCCTGCCATGATGTATGTGTTTTATCCACGTTAGCCATCTATTTTTCCAGCTCAGTTTAAGGCATGAGTAAAAAAAAAATGAGGCAGATTCAAAGCTCAATTAGACCACACCACGAGAAACAAGTGGGGTGTAAAGGAGATTATAAAATTATGATGAAGGACACAGATCCCATCACAAAATAGTTGACCTGCTAAGCATTGGGTTCTTACGATTACTTTCAACAGATCAACTGTAACACATAAACCGATGTCTCATTCAAAACCATGAGGCTGCTTCAAAATGATTGACTCACAATGCAGTAATTGACTCAAGTCATAGAAACACCACCCTATTTTTCCCCAGTTTTCTCTTTTTCTTCTTCAAATGGTATATCCCAAATCTATCTAAACAACAACTAAAAAATACAGCATGGTATATCACAGAATAGCATTTTTTCAGAAGTAATATCTCAAAATACTGTAGAAAAACAAAAGCTCTAAATTGATTTTCAGACTGTAACTTAACTATTTTTTTAGGAAAGCCCTAATACATTTTTCTATAGATCTAGATAACAGGGAGACTCAAAATTTTGGGGGAAAAAATAATGGATCTTGTTCTAGTACTAAGATCTGAACCTATTTCTCCTAAAATCCTTCTCCAGTTACAGATTTATAGGAAATGGAAACAAAATCCAGTATTATATCCTCTGGTAAGAAATTCCAGCCACTATTCAAATCACATATGCTCAAGGAGACTACACCACATAAATAGTGAGGATTGTTGCCTACTGCTTAAAATTGCTTGACGTCATCATGCTAATATTTATATTTTTCCCTTCATTCACTTCTATGTGACCTTATCATATTTCATAATCTATCATCCAAAAAACAAAAAGCATGTCATTCTAGTTCAAAAATAGAAATTTCATCCTATATACATGTCATGTTCGTTGCCAAGATATATATATATATATATATATATATATATATATATATATATATATATTCATTTGTTGGGTTGTAGCTCACCCTATAGTTGTAAAAAAATCTTCTACCATTTTTCTGCTTCATAATCTCACAATTCCTACAAACTTTGGGCTTGAAAATGGTTATTTGCTACTAGTTTCTGCATTCACTCCCACACCCACTTCCTACTATTTTTAGCAGCAAAGGTTCAACTTGAGTGATTAAGATATCCATCAGTTATATGTATTCAAGAGGAAATATCCACATTCGCTGAAAAAGGCTACGGATTGGTGGCTAGGATCTCTCAATCTTGGGAGATTTTTTTTAGTTTGGTGCATCCATGGTGCACTATCCACAACACAACAGACCGATGATCTGGATCAGTGAACCATGGCCCCACTTATACAAACTGAAAACCTGATTGCACTGCATTAACTTTAGGTCGGGGATCAAATATTTCCTCAACATTCTATCAGCTATTTTGGACTGCATAGGTTCACTTGTGTATTAGATCCAACTCCCTAAATCCCTAAATCCCTAAATCCCCAAATCCCTAAATCCTTAAATCCCCAAATCCCTAAATCCCCAAATAGTTTCAATTGGTATTGAGATTGAGAGAGATTGACAGAGAGAGAGAGAGATACCTCACAGTTAACCGAGATTTAGAGGAAGAGAACAACTTCTTGTTTGAGTTGGAGCCCCGATCACGAGTCCACGTCGAAAATAGGGTTCCCGAGCTCTGAGGAGAGAGAGAGAGAGAGAGAGAGAGAGAGGGAGGGTGCGAGAGAGAGAGGGCGCGGTTGAGAGAGAGAGAGAGAGAGAGAGAGAGAGAGAGAGAGAGAGAGAGTGTGTGTGTGTGTGTGTGTGTGTGTGTGTGTGCGAGAGTGAGAGAGAGCACCAAGAGAGAGAGAGAGAGAGCATACGGTTGAGAGAGGACCGAGAGAGAGAGAGAGAGTGCGCGAGAGTGACAGAGTGAGAGAGATTGAGAGAGTGAGAGAGGACAGAGACCTGTTAAGGGAAACAGATTGGCTACTCGTGCTGACACCAGCGCCAAGGGTTGGTGGTCGGTGCTCTGTGGGCCCCACTATGATGTATGTGTTTCATCCCTACCGTCCATCTATTTTTCCATCTCATTTTATGGTATAAGACAAAAAATGAGGTATATCCCAATCTCAACTGCACTACATTATATGAAACAATGTTGAATGAGTGTCGACCATTAAATACCTTTTGGGGGCCATATAAAGTTTTGGATCAATCTGATATTATTTTTTTTACCTGCATCTGGGCTTGTATGACCTAATCAACAGATTGGATGTCAAATAAAAAGTACAGTGGGCCTTAGGAGGGTTTTAATGGTGGATATCCAATCACTATTGTTTTCATGTGGTGTGGTCCACCCGAGATTTATATCCCTCACATTTTTGGTATCAAGCCCTAATATGATATGTAAAAATGGATGAACGGCATGGATGAAACACATACATCATGGTGGGACCCATAGAGCATCGACCATCAGCCACGGGTCTGGTGTCAAGGGCTAAGGTATTTGGTAGGATAATCTAGACGACATGCCCCACCTGATGGCGACGTTGAATGTCTCCATAAGCATGTTTAGGGTGTGTTTGGATCGCAGGCCCAGAACGTATAGTATCGTGTTTGCATAAAATATTACATTAACGTATGTTTGAATCGGATTTAAAATCCGATATACACTTACCGCCCTAAGTACGTCTCCGAACTGAAACGAGCGGGCATGCGTCACTGCTCTTACGTCTTCTCATATCAGGCATTAAGGTGGCCCCAAGACTTTTTTAACGGTGGGTGTTCAATCACCCAACTGTTTCTTATGGTATTCTCCACGTAAGCATTGGATATACTTTATTTCTGAGTTAGTGTCATAGAATGAGATGAAAAAAAAAGATGAACTGCATGAATATAAAATAAATACACCAATGTGGGCCCCATGAGCTCACCGTGTTTGGGTGAGTGCTTGTTTTCTTTTCTTAATAGCTGCAAATGAGCCATCAATATGTGTCAGAGATTGTTTGTGGAACACGGGATTGCCACCCATGTGACTTTCATGTGTTTTTATACACTTTAAAAATCTTAGGACTCACCAAGATGAATATGTCATATCCATGCCTTTCATTTTTTCCACAAGATCATGGGCATAAGGGCCGGGCAGATTGGAAGGGATTGGATGGTATTGGAAGGGATTGGAAGTAAAATCCCAGGATTGGCCGGTCGTGCCAAACGGACTGGGTGACCTGATCCCGGGATATAACAATCCCATGGATCTTAAGACAATTCACTGACAACATCATTACCTTTAGGGCCTGTTTGGCCGGGCAGATCCCATGGTATTAGGAGGGATGGGATCAATTTTAAGGTAATGATGGTGGTGTCAGTGGATTGTCTTATGCTCCATGGGATTGCTTATATCCCAAGACAAGTTCACTGGGTCTATTTGGCACGCCGTGCATATCCCGAGATTTTACCTTCCAATCCATCCAACCAAGGGATAGGATCAATTTTAAGGTAATGATAGTGATGTCAGTGGATTGTCTTAAGATTCATGGGATTGCTCATATCCCAGGACATGTTCACCGGACCTGTTTGGCTCGTCATGCCTATTCCCGGATATTGTCGATCCCATCCCTCCTAATATCGTGGGATTTTCCTGGCCAAACAGGCCCTAAAATCCCATCCAGTCTATCGTAATCCATTCAAATTTACCTGGGATGTGTTTGGTTAGAGGGATTGGAAGGGATGGGAAGGTTTAATCCCGGGATTGGAAGGGCATGCCAAATAGGCTCGATACAGCAATCCCGGGATCAAGAAATAAAAAATAAAAAATGTGGAGATTGAACGCCTACTATAAAAAAAATCAGAGAGCTACAGAAGTCTTGGATCAAGCTGATATTTGATTTTCTCTTCATCCATGTCTTTTTTTAAACTTATTAACAGGTTAGATCTCAAATAAACATGACATTTGCCCTAGGAAAGTCTCAACGGTGGGTGTCACTGTCCCCACTATTTCCGTGGTGGGACCACTTGAGATTTGGATCTGACTCGTTCTCTTGATCATCCCATAAAACGATCTCTCTAAATGAATGGACAGTGTTGATACAATACATTTGTGCCCACCGTGAATGTATCTAGGCTATCCACGCCGTCCATCCATTTTTCCATCTTATTCAGGGGCTGAGACAAAAATTTAAGCATACTCAAAGATCAAGTGTACCATATTATAGGAAACTGTTGGAATATTGATTTCCATCGTTGAAACCTTTATAGGGTCCACAGTGATGTTTATTTCTCATCCGACCTGTTCATAAGATCACAAAAACATGGATGGAGGGAAATCACAAATACAAGCTTGATCCAAAACTTTTGTGGGCCCCAAGAAATTTTCAATGGTAGATGTTCAATTCACACCGTTTCCTATGGTGTGGTCCAATTGAGGTTTGGATATACATCATTTTTTGGTTCAAGCCCTAAAATATTCAGGTAAAATGGATGGATGGAGTGGATAAAATACATAAATCAAGGTGGACCCCACAGAGTTTACTTAGTACAATAAGCGTACTGAGTTACTCAGTACGCAATCCGCACCCTCCCAAAACCCCTCCCAAAACCTATATCCCGCGCCCTCCCATAACCCAAATCTCCCTGAAAACCCTAATCCCACGCCCTCCCAAAACCCAAATCCCCCTCTCCCAAACCCTCTCTCTCTCTCTCTCTCTCTCTCTCTCTCTCTCTCTCGCGCGCGCGCGTGCCCGGCTACCGGTTTTCCAACCTCTCTCCCAACACCTATCTCTCTCTCTAACCTATTCTCTCGATAGGGTTTTGAAATCCCAACACTTGAAAGAAGAAGAAGAAGAAGAAGAAGAAGAAGAAGAAGGAGAGAAAATCCTGTGAACCATCTATGATCTCTAGCTCCTCAAAACACCGGTTAGTCTCTCTCTCTCTCTCTCTCTCAACCTCTCAACGTCGATTTATGGATTTGGGGATTTAGTATTTGATGGATTTTTATACTCTGGTTTCCTGTGGTGTGTTCCACCTAAGATTTGGATTTTCTTCAATTTTGGAATCATGCCCTAAAATGAGCTTCATCCATTTTAAAAACTCATTTTAGGGTGTAATCCCAAAAATGAAGCAGATCCAAATCTGCGGTCGACCATACCACGGGAAACAATGGTGATTGAATTGCCACCATTAAAATTTTCATGGGGGTCATAGGAATGTTTATTTGCCATCCAACCTGTTGATAAGGTCACACAAACCTAGATGAAGGGAAAACACAAAAAATATCAGCTTCGATCTGAAACTTTTGTGCCCACAACAAGTTTTTAATGGTCAATCACCACCGTTTCTTGTGGTTTCATCCACCTGAGATTTGTATGTTCAACCATTACTCTGGCATGGTGTAATGGTTGATACTCAGGCACCAAGAAGCTTGTACACGTGGCACAATATTAAATCAAATCAAACCGTCGAAACAGTGAACCTCACTTTAGATGGATCATTAAAAAAATTGCACTAATTTGACCGCTAAACCAGTTGATTAATGGAGATTTGTTGAACAGGTGAGATGAAAAGTTAGCCTTTGATTCGACAAACTACTTACTGTAAGTCAGTGTGGGGCGCACAATGTTGTATATGCACCATCCACTCCACAAATCAGGTGGCCGCCCCCCGCCCCACAGGGAATGATAGAGATGAGATACCAACCGTAGGTTTGTGTGTGGGTCCATCATGGTGTTTATCTATAATCAAACCGTAGGCTTGCTGTCAAAAACTTATTGAGGCTATTAGTCTTGGATCAAGTTGATATTCGCTTCATCCATGTCCCTCTGTTACTAATGCAGCTTATATTGTTCCATGGTCATCTGTTGCCTATAATTGTCCTTGCAAACCTTCATGAGCTTGTATATTACATTTGTTTGCCTTTAATTATTATTGTGATTAGTTAGTTTATAGTTGTGACTTGTAATTTATAGATTTGTAGGTTAGATAATTAATTACTCGTTTGAGGATTTCTATGTGGTCATACATAGATAAGGTGTGTTTTTGGTGGCATAGAAATCGCTCAAATTGTCCCATTTTGGACAGTTCAAGGTTAGATGGAAAGTATGCTTTCATACAATCTATTTAAATGTTCATGCCTGATCTGCGGTCCATCTCCTCATTTCTCTCTGGATATATTTCTTTCATTCCGTATCCAATGACAAATATCTTTACATTGCTTTAGATATTTGGCATCAGAATGTAACGTAAGATCAACATATCTGGAGAGGCATGGGAGATGCTGCCGAATTTTCGGTTGGCGTTTAAATGAGAATATAAAAGTATTATAATCTATCCAACCTTGGATGACTAACTAATTTAGGATTTAATTGTATTAACTTAGAATTGATGGAGCAGACTCGGATGCGCATTGGAGCTATCCGGAAGAGCGGGGGTCCTTGGAAGGTGGGAACCGCTATTATGACCATGATGAAGTTGCCCATTTCCTATGGAGAGCATTGGAGGGGCTTGGCCATTTAGACAGGCCGTGTTTATGCATTTGCTCGAGATTAATGGAGTAGACCTGAATGTGAGTCGGAGCTATCTGGATGAGCGGGGGGGTCTCTGAAAGGTGAGAACCGCTGGATATGACCATGATGAAGCTATCCATTTCCTATGGACAACATTGGAGGAGTCTGGCCATTTGGACATGCCGTGTTTATATATTTGCTTGAGATTAATGGAGCAGACCCGAATGTGCGTCGGAGCTATCTGGATGAGCGGGGGTCCCTGGAAGGTGGGAACTACTGTTTTGACCATGATGGAGCTGTCTATTTCCTATGGACAACATTGGAAAGGCCTGACCATTTGGACAGGTCGTGTTTATATCTGTATTTGTAGGTACCACACCCTAAACCTAAACCTATAACCCCAAACCTATACCCTAAACCTATTCTCAATTCCCTAAAGCTATAACCTATAACCTAACCCTAACCCTAAACCAAAACCTATAACCTAAACCTTAACCTAAACATAAACCTAACCTAAACCAAACATTTCCCTAAACCTTAACCTAAACCTAAACCTTAACCTAAACTCAAATCCCTAAACCTATACTTATAACCAAAACCTATTCTCAAATCCCAAAACCTATAACCCAACCTAAACCTAACCTAAAACCTTAACCAAAACCTATAACCTATACTTATAACCTTAACCTAAACCTATTCTCAAAACCCAAAACTTATACTTATAACCTAAACCTAGACCTTAACCTTAACGTTAACCTATAACCTATACTTATAACCTCAACCTAAACATAGACCTTAACCTAAACCTATAACCTAAACCTAAACCCAAATTTATAACCTAAACCTATTCTAAAATCTCAAAACCCATAACCTTAACCTAAACCTATACCTATAACCCAACCTAAACCTATACTTATAACCTAAACCTATTCTCAAATCCCAAAACCCAAAACCTTAACCTAAACCTATTCTCAAATCCCAAAACCCAAAACCTTAACCAAAACCTATAGCCTATACTTATAACCTAAACCTAAACTTATAATAACCTTAACCTAAACCTATTCTCAAATCCCAAAACTTATACTTATAACCTTAACCTTAACCCTAACCTATAACCTATACTTATAACCTTAACCTTAACCTAGACCTTAACCTAAACCTATAACCTAAACCTAAACCCAAACTTATAACCTAAACCTATTTTCAAATCCCAAAACCCATAACCTTAACCTAAACCTATACCTATAACCCAACCTAAACCTATACTTATAACCTAAACCTATTCTCAAATCCCAAAACCATAACATAAACCTATACTTATAACCTAAGCCTATTCTCAAATCCCAAAACCCAAAACCTTAACCAAAACCTATAGCCTATACTTATAACCTTTACCTAAACCTATTCTCAAAACCAAAACTTATACTTATAACCTAAACCTAGACCTTAACCTTAACCTTAACCTATAACCTATACTTATAACCTTAACCTAAACCTTGACCTTAACCTAAACCTATAACCTAAACCTAAACCCAAACTTATAACCTAAACCTATTCTCAAATCCCAAAACCCATAACCTTAACCTAAACCTATACATATAACCCAACCTAAACCTATTCTCAAATCCCAAAACCCAAAACCTTAACCTAAACTCAGCTTATAACCTAAGCCTATTCTCAAATTCCAAAACCCAAAACCTTAACCAAAACCTATAGCCTATACTTATAACTTAAACCTAAACTTATAACCTTAACCTAAACCTATTCTCAAATCCCAAAACTTATACTTATAACCTAAACCTAGACCATAACCTTAATTAACCTTAACCTATAACCTATACTTATAACCTTAACTTAAACCTAGACCTTAACCTTAACCTATAACCTAAACCTAAACCCAAACTTATAACCTAAACCTATTCTTAAATCCCAAAACCCATAACCTAAACCTTAACCTAACCTAAACCCAAACTTATAACCTAAGCCTATTCTCAAATTCCAAAACCCATAACCTTAACCTAAACCTATACCTATAACCCAACCTAAACCTATACTTATAACCTAAACCTATTCTCAAATCCCAAAACACAAAACCTTGACCTAAACCTCTACTTATAACCTAAGCCTATTCTCAAATCTCAAAACCCAAAACCTTGACCTAAACCTCTACTTATAACCTAAGCCTATTCTCAAATCTCAAAACCCAAAACCTTATCCAAAACCTATAGCCTATACTTATAACCTTAACCTAAACTTATAACCCTAACCTAAACCTATTCTCAAAACCCAAAACTTATACACTACAAGAAACACCACTTTTAGCGACGACCATTTTAGGTTCGCATCGCTAAAAGTCAACATTTCATAGCTAAAAACATTTCGCGACGAAAATTTTCGTCGCTAAAAGACCGATGTACAAGGCTTTTATCAGCGAAAAATTCAAATCGTCGCTAAATGAAAGATTTTTAGCGACGAATATTTTTGTCGCTAAATAAATTTTCATAGACCTTTAGCAGTGAAAAGGTTCGCTGCCAAAAAACTTCAAGATTTTTAGCAGCAAAACTTTTCGCCGCCAAAAAAAACTGCCAACACTTTTAGTAGCGAAAAATTTTACCGCCAGAAAATATCCAGGACTTTTAGCATCGAAAATTTTTACCGTAAAAAAACTGCCAAGACTTTTAGCAGCGAAACCTTTCGCCGCCAAAAAAATTTCCATGACTTTTAGCAGCGAAAAGTTTCGCCGCCAAAAAAACTGCCAAGACTTTTAGCAGCGAAATATTTCACCGCCAAAAAAATTTCCACGACTTTTCGCAGCGAAAAGTTTCGCCGCCAAAAAAACAGCCAGGACCTTTAGCAGTGAAACATTTCGCCACCAAAAAAATTTCCACGACTTTTAGCAGCGAAAATAATTGCCGCCAAAAAACTGTCAAGACTTTTAATAGGAAAATATTTCGCGCCAAAAAAATTTCCACGACTTTTAGCAGCAAAAAGTTTCACCGCCAAAAAAACAGCCAAGACCTTTAGCAGCGAAACATTTCGCCGCCAAAAAAATTTCCACGACTTTTAGCAGTGAAAATATTCGCCGCCAAAAAACAGCCAAGACCTTTAGCAGTGAAAAATTTTGCCGCCAAAAAATATCCAGGACTTTTAGCAGCAAAAATTTTCGCCACCAAAAAATATCTAGGACTTTTTAGATGACTTTTAGCAGCGAAAAGTTTCGATGCAAAAACTATTTTCCAGCAAAAATTAAGTTTTTGGCAGCGAAAATTTTCGCCGCAAAAAAAAATTCCAAAATTTTTTAGCAGCGAAAAGTTTCGCCGTTAAAAAATTTTGAAGACTTTTAGCAGCGAAAATTTTCGCCGCCAAAAAAAATTTCCAAGACCGAAAACGTTCGCTGCCCAAAAGCTCTAAGAGTTTTAGCAGCGAAAGTTTTCGCCGCCAAAAAAATTTCCAAGATTTTTTAGCAGCGAAAAGTTTCGCTGCGAAAAAATCCTTCCACTTTTAGCGACGAAAATTTTCATTGCTAAAAGTCTTTTTTTTTTCAATGTACAGCCCAGAATTCCGCACAAAATTCCTGATAGACACCTGTTACCAATATATCATCATATTCATCATAATATACACCTGTTATATAATATATTTTCATCATATTCACATTCACATCCAGCTAAACCCAAACCCAAACATAAACTGCATTCATTCAAACACGTTCATTCATGCATTAATACATATAAACTTAACATAATAAACAAATATACAAAAAAATCACAAAGATGAAGGCGGAGGTGGTGGAGCATCGGTGGGTAAGCGTGCAGTGAAAGCCTCTAACATCTGCATCATCCGTCGCTCATGATCCACCCGCATCTCCTCCATCCTCCTCTCCTGCTCCTCCCTCTGCCTCGCCAGATGATCCTCCATCCTCCTCTCCTGGTCCTCCCTCTGCCTCGCCAGCTCCTCCATCATCTTCCTCTCCTGCTCCTCTCTCTGCTTGTCCAACTGATCTTTGATGTCATTGACGACGACCCGTAGCTGTTGAACCTCTCTCTCTGCGGTATCAGCTCGGCGTACGGCGCTCTCGCCAACGACGATGGATCGATTGGAGGCAGCTCTAGCAGGTAACATGAGCTTGGCACCATGGCCAAACCCACGCACATATCCAGAACAGGTGCCAAGCACCTGACTCAGGATCTCTGGCTCACTCCGCTGAGTACCATCGGGAGTGGGCTGACTGCGTAAGGTGTTCGTCTCCTCCTGTAATAAAAACATATGAATTTTCATAATAAATGACATGATTATAATTTAATGTAATTAAATTATACAATGTAAGGATTTTTACCCAAATCTCACTGGCTCTGGGATGTACCCAAGATCCCGTCGTCTGCCGACAGTGAGTCCCTTTGTAGAAGTCTACTGGTCCGGGCTCCTGGCCAGTGACGGAATCTTGCTGCGCAATCGAAAGGATGATAGAGTTAATATAAATGCATAGAAAGAATATATAAACGTAATAATTACCAGTACTTTCTTACCATGTCGTGACGAAGTTGTACGAATGACTTTGAACCAGCTACATGGTTCACTTCTAACTTTCCTCTGTTGTTAGAATTTATTTTGCTCTTTTTCTGAACACATTATTCATAATATATTGTTATTAATTGCGAAATTAATTATTACGCTAAGATATCGTAAATATGTAAATATTACCTGAAAAGAATCAGACGAAAACCTATCACAGAGTATCCGCCAGTCCCCATCGGTCACGTGCAGCGGTGCGGACTGTACGGCCTCCTCGTGGCTCACGCACCGCTTATACTGCCGGTGTAACCTAGTGCGGTAATCCTTGAACCACTCCTTCATCATGTCGTCGACGGCATGGGAGATGTACGGAACACTCAAATCAAAGTCAAATTTATCCTGCAGTTTTGTAAATAATAGATTAAGACAATAAATTTATTAAGAAAATAACTTAACCATAAATGAACATTTATAAAATAAATTTTATTTGACTAAAATTTACCTGAAGGCGCTGACGGATGAGTTGCCGAACATCATCTGTCACGTCTCTCCAACGAGGGGTGGTGGGGGGAATCAGAGATCGGCATAAGACACCGACCTCTGACGTAAACAACATGGCATTGTTCCCAATAGGTCTAATGTAGTCCTGTGAGAATTCTACTGTCACCCTACCCTCACGCGTAAGTCGCTCTAAAAGTAACCCACGCGTGGGTCCACGTCCTCGCCGGCTAGTCGACGACGCTGTTGCAACAGAATTATGTAAGTCTAAACATAAACAGAAATCATTAAAAGAAATATATGTCTAAACTTACATGCAGTGCCTGGTGTATGTGCGATTGAGGGATCAGACGCCTGCGATGCAATATGCGACGGCGATGCTGGCTCTGTCGCATCACGGGTAGAAGGGGTAGATCCAGTGCGCGAACGACGTACTCTCCCACCTGGTGCCATCACTGAATATGTGTGAACTACAAAATTTAAACAATGTCAATACAGGTGGAATATACTAAAACATTATACAATTAGTGTTAATGGTATAATGCATTTGTGCTTATGCTCAGAGAGATGAATAAAATACGATTAGACCATTACACTATAATGCAAGCATAATATAATAAAACTGTAAACTTTAATTTATAACCATTGGAAATTCCATTACACATTGTCATTGTATATTAAATACACATATTTGTTGTAATACGAAACAACTATGAGATAAACTATCCGAAGTACTCCCTGCGTAAGTCATCGTATGCTTCAGAAGTGTATGTCATCTTGTGTGAAGCATTGGACATTTTTATAGCCAACATGACAGTCACAATAGGAGAAATCTGATCCATCGAGACTCCGTTCAGATGTGCAAGTGACAGAGTCGCATCTTCCATATCTCGTTTCCCACGGTTATATATCTCCATCAGCTCCGGAATTTTTTTGAGATCGTATAATCTTTCGCCTGAGTCGTCGTCGATATATTCCACTCTACACTCATCGACCAGACCGGGTATCTCTATGACCCTACCAGAAGAAGACAGGACCAAAACGTCCATCTGCAACAGCTGATGAAGTACGTTGCGTGCTTCTGCTATGCTCCGGTTTGAGGATGACATGATTAGAAATTGTCTCAACTGTAAATGTGAATTATAAATAAGTCAATAAAAGGAATTAATCATGACTTATAATTTTCACGTATTCATGAATACATAAATTATTTGAATTGAAAAATGACATGTAAATCATGTGTACATTTAATAATCGTCATCTATATCACTATCGCTTAGGGCTATTTCTTCTTCACCATCACTATCACTGATTAGTATTTCCTCCTCATAGTCTCCAACGTTGTCATCAATAAAACCTGTATCATCTCTAACAATGTCTTGTAATAATGAGGCATCAACATGATCAGGTGGCACATCATCTTTGTCTAATTGCACCACATCAATATCAATACTTGAATCAGTCCCTATATTCCTAGATGGCATGTCTTCTTGATATGCTTGTTCAACCCTAGACGTGTCATTTCCCCCGTCCTCGCTATCTTTAACTTCTGGTACGGGAACGTCAAATACGTTCCTGGGCTTTATTTTCTGCACCACGTGCCAAGAGCCGCCTAACTTAGTGTCAGCGAGGTAAAATACTTATTCAGCCTGACTGGCGGGGACAAATGGGTCATCCTTAAACCACTTTCGAGATAAATTTACGCTCGTAAAGTAGTTGTCAGTCTGTATTTCCAACTTCTTATTTCCAATGTCCTACCAATCACATCTAAATAAGTACACCCGCTTTCTCGTACAATAACTCAGCTCAATAATATCAGTCAAAATGCCATAAAAGTCAATTTCATCCTCCTCATTTGTTCCTTTTACAATTACCCCACTATTTTGCGTGGTCCTGTACTTCTCACGTTCTTCAGTGTGGAACCGAATCCCATTTACAATACAATCTGTGTATCTAGATACACGTCTATCAGGGCCACACGCCAGTGAGTATAGTGCATCAGACACATCTACAGAGTTGCTTGTGCGCAACGTCTTTATCTATTATCATGTACAAAATATAATTATTTAGTGATTTTCTTAGGTTGAAATAATGTGCAATACAACGGAAATTCTAAGTGTGGTGAGATACAATGTGAAATCTTACACGTTCGGCGAACCATTCTGGAAACTGATCCTGATGCATCCGATCATAATTTGTGGGGAATTTGGATTTCATCTCGTCTATGTGTTCACTGCACATAAATGGCACATCGTTAGCAAAACATTAAGATAATCGTATGTAGGAATTACAATAATCGAGGGAAGACTTACTCCAAGTATGACTCTATTTCTTCACAATTGTGCAACACATACCATCGCGCCTTTGCTATATTCCCAAGGTCCATATCCTGAAATGTCGGGGATCCTAAAGGACGAACGTTTTATGCAAATATAGATATGAGTCCTTGTTCATCCTCTTGCCCTTCATCAGCATTCCGATCTTCTTGGTTGAATCTAGTCTCTATGCCACGAAGATACATAGAGCAAAATGTAAGGCACTCATTATCAATGTACGCTTCAGCTACCGACCCCTCCGGTCGTGCCTTATTCCTCACAAATTGTTTGAGTGTGTGAAGGTATCTGTACATAAAACCACTGTGTTATACGTATGAAAACATGAATATATGCAGTTTATGGAATGAATAAAAATTTCAACAGGTTCTACCACCTTTCGATCGGATACATCCAACGATATTGTACTGGGCCTGCAAGCTTCGCCTCGTGTGATAAATGAATTGCTAGGTGTACCAGGACATCGAAAAATGCAGGTGGAAATATTCTTTCAAGTTTACAAAGGATTATGGCAATGTCCCTCTCCAGTCTTTTAATAACATCCACATTCAACGATTTTGAACACAAATCCTTAAAGAATATCCCACTCAATCGGCGTGTCGCACCGATATCCTTGCTCGAGAATCCACGAATCGCAACCGACAAAGTGGGCGTTATGAAGGACGTGACAATCATGACTTTTCATTCCTGTTACCTTACAATCCGTAACGTTTACGCGCCGAGATATGTTTGACGCATACCCATCGGGAAACTTCACCGATCTCAACCATTCACATAAACGCTTTCTCTCTAGTTTGGTCAACGTGTGTAGCAGCACCTTTGGTATAGTATACGAATTTTCATGTGGTTGCAAGTGCAACTCTTTCCTTAAACCCATTTCTTGTAGATCCAATCGAGCCTTGAAACTGTCTTTTGTTTTCTTCTCTATGTTCATCACTGTTTCGAAGACATTGTCACATATATTTTTCTCAATATGCATGACATCCAAGTTGTGTCACAATTTCAGATCACTCCAATAAGGCAACTAAAAAAAGATGCTCTTCTTCCTCCAGTTATAGTCCAATACTGTACGTTTCCTCTTCTTCAAGTGCGATGCCTTTCCAAATCTAACTTCTCCAATGTTACTCAGTTGTTGCATCACATCTTCTCCAGATAGCTCTTTCGGGGATGGCCTATGAACTTGTTTGCCATAAAAAATCATCGTCTTCCTACGCCAATTATGATCGCTCGGAAGGAAGCGACAATGACCCATATAACACGTTTTTCTACCATGCTTCAATGACAATGAACAAGTCTCAATACCACATGTAGGACAAGCCAACTTGCCCTTCGTGCTCCACCCAGATAAATTTTCATATGCGGGAAAGTCATTTATTGTCCACAAGACCGTTGCGTGCAATCGAAATGTCTGTCCTGCAAATGTGTCATATGTGTGTACACCTTGACTCCACAACTCGTTTAACTCATCTACTAACGGTCGCAAGTACACATCAATGTCATTCCCAGGTGACCTGGGTCCAGGAATAAGCAATGACATCATGAAAAATGACTCCTTCATACACAACTAAGGAGGTAAATTGTAGGGCATAAGTATCACTGGCCACATACTGTACGAGCTACTCATATTACCAAATGGATTAAAACTATCACTTGCAAGACCTAGTCGAACATTGCGAGAATCGTCTGCAAACCAGTCATGTTGCTTGTCAAAATTTTGTCAGGCTTCAGAGTCTGTAGGGTGTCTCAGTGTACTATCATCATGAACGCGTTTCTCCTTATGCCACCTCATATCTTCAGCCGTCTTACGAGACATAAACAATCTTTGCAATCTTGGTTTCAATGGAAAGTACCTTAACACCTTTCGCGGGATGTTCTTATCCCTGGATTTACCATCCTTCCACCTAGACTCTCCACATTCTTGACACTCTCCCGCATCCTTATGCTCTTTCCGATATAATAAACAATCATTTATACATGCATATATGAGTTCATATCCAAGGCCCAAGTCTCGCATCAAGGATTTTTCCTCGTAATGGGACTTAGGTAATGTCTCACCGTCCGACAATGCTTCTTTCAACAACTCTAGCAACATGTTAAACGATTTGTTACTTCAACGATTTATTGTCTTCAAATGAAGTAACTTTGTAAGAAAATTCAACTTGGAGAAGTTCTTACACCCCGGATAAAGTGGACGTTGCGCATCGCTCAACAACCTACTAAACTTTTCTGATTCGACATCACCCATTGGAGGAATATCTTGGCTACTGCTTGTCGTTGCAAAATCGGTATCCGCACTGTTCCCTAAACACATCCCCTATGATATCTTGCATTTCGTCAACGTCTTCATCCTCGTCATCCGGCACAATTGGATCAACAATGACTTCAGTGGGCTCAACTCTATGGGTCATATCTTCACCATGATAGATCCACCAAGTGTAACCCTGGTCAATACCAACTATGAACAAATCATCATCTACTTTGTCTAAAGTCTTAAATATCATGTTCTTGCATTTTCGACATGGACACCTAATCCTATTCCTTGAATCTGCCCGATTTCGCGCAAATTCCATGAACTCTTCAACCCCTTGTTTATACTCTGGGCCAAACCTGTTCTTAGCTCGCATCCAACTCTTATCCATGTCTACAATGAAAAGATTAAAGTCAGTTTATGGAAATAGCTTTAAGATTATGCTAAGTTATAGGTTTAGGTTATATTATATGTTTAGGATATGATAATAGGTATAGTTTAGGTTATAACTTTAGGTTATAGGTTTAGTTTTAGAGAATTAAGTTTAGGTTAAGGTTACAAGTTTAGGTTAAGGTTGTAAGTATGGGTTATAGGTTAAGGTTAAGGTATAGGTTTAGGTTATAAGTGTAGGTTATAAGTTTAGGGAAAGGTTAGGTTCTCTTCCGTTATAGGTTTAAGGAAAGGTTAGGTTCAGGTTATAGGTTTTGGGATTTGAGAATAGTTTTAGGTTTTAAGTATAGGTTTAGGTTGGATTATAGGTTAAGGTTTAGGGATTTGTGTTTAGGTTATAGGTTATGGGTTATAGGGTTAGGTTAGGGTTTAAAAGATATAGGTTTAGGTTTCGAGAATCGCTTTTAGGTTTAGGTTATAGGTTTAGGTTTAGAGATTTAGGTTCGGGTTCGAGTTTGGGATCGGGTTTAGGTTTAGTTTAGGGTTCGTGTTTAGGTTTAGGTTATAAGGTATAGGTTTAGGTAATTGAGAATTGGTTTAGGTTTAGGTTTAGGGAATCGGGTTCGGGTTCGGGATCGGGTTTAGATTTTGATTTTCAAGTTTAAGCTTAGGTTCATATTAGGGATTTGATATTAGTATTAGGTGTAGGTTTAGGTTTAGGGATTTGAGAATAGGTTAATGTTTAGGTATAGCTTTAGGTTTAGGCTATGGGTTTTAGTTTTGGTTTTAAGATAAGGTTAAGGTTATAAGTTTAGGTCATAGGTTAAGGTTATAGGTTTAGGTTATAGGTTTAGGTTAGGTTTAGGTTTAGGTTATAGGCTATAGCTTTGGAAATTGAGAATAGGTTAAGGTTTAGGCATTGGAAATCGGGTTGGGGTTCGGGATCGGGTTTAGGCTTGGGTTTTCATGTTTAGGCTTAGGTTTAGGGTAGGGAGATGAGATTGGGATTAGGTGTAGGTTTAGGTTTTGGGATTTGAGAATAGGTTAAGGTTTAGGTAATAAGTGTAGGTTTTGGTTTTAAGATAAGGTTAAGGTTATAGGTTTAGTTCATAGGTTTCGGTTAGGTTATAGGTTATAGCTTTGGGAATTGAGAATAGGTTAAGGTTTAGGCATAGGAAATCGGGTTGGGGTTCGGGATCGGGTTTAGGCTTGGGTTTTCATGTTTAGGCTTAGGTTTAGGGTAGGGAGTTGAGATTAGGCTTAGGTGTAGGTTTAGGTTTAGGGATTTGAGAATAGGTTAATGTTTAGGTATAGGTTTAGGTTTAGGTTATAGGTTTTGGTTTTGGTTTTAGGATAAGGTTAAGGTTATAAGTTTAGGTTATAGGTTAGGGTTATAGGTTTAGGTTATAGGTTAGGATTAAGTTTAGGTTTAGGTTATAGGTTATAGCTTTGGGAATTGAGAATAGGTTAAGGTTTAGGCATTGGAAATCGGGTTGGGGTTCGGGATCGGGTTTAGGCTTGGGTTTTCATGTTTAGGCTTAGGTTTTGGGTAGGGAGATGAGATTGGGATTAGGTGTAGGTTTAGGTTTTGGGATTTGAGAATAGGTTAAGGTTTAGGTAATAGGTGTAGGTTTTGGTTTTAGGATAAGGTTAAGGTTATAAGTTTAGGTTATAGGTTAAGGTTATAGGTTTAGGTCATAGGTTTTGGTTAGGTTATAGGTTATAGCTTTGGGAATTGAGAATAGGTTAAGGTTTAGGCATAGGAAATCGGGTTGGGGTTTGGGATCGGGTTTTGGCTTGGGTTTTCATGTTTAGGCTTAGATTTAGGGTAAGGAGATAAGATTGGGATTAGGTGTAGGTTTAGGTTTAGGGATTTGAGAATAGGTTAAGGTTTAGGTAATAGGTGTAGGTTTTGGTTTTAGGATAAGGTTAAGGTTATAAGTTTAGGTTATAGGTTAAGGTTATAGGTTTAGGTTATAGGTTGGGAGTAGGTTAAGGTTTAGGCATTGGAAATCGGTTGGGGTTCGGGATCGGGTTTAGGCTTGGGTTTTCATCTTTAGGCTTAGGTTTAGGGTAGGGAGTTGAGATTAGGCTTAGGTGTAGGTTTAGGTTTAGGGATTTGAGAATAGGATAATGTTTAGGTATAGGTTTAGGTTTAGGTTATAGGTTTTGGTTTTGGTTTTGGTTTTAGGATAAGGTTAAGGTTATAAGTTTAGGTTATAGGTTAGGGTTATAAGTTTAGGTTATAGGTTGGGATTAGGTTTAGGTTTAGGTTTAGGTTATAAGTATAGGTTTTGGGATTTGAGAAAAGGTTTAGGTTATAAGTATAGGTTTAGGTTAAAGTTGTAAGTTTAGGTTTAGAATATAAGTATAGGTTATAGGTTAAGGTTTTTGTTTAGGTTTAGGTTATAAGTATAAGTTTAGGGATTTGATAAGAGGTTTAGGTTAAGTTTATAAGTTTGGGTTAAGGTTATAAGTATAGGTTTAGGTTATAGGTATATGTTTAGGTTTAGATTTATGTTTAGGTTAAGGTTTAGGTTAAGGTTTAGGTTAAAGGTTTTGGTTTTGGGTTAGGGGTGTGGTACCTACAAATACAGATATAAACATGGCCTGTCCAAATGGCCAGGCCCTTCCAATGCTGTCCATAGGAAATGGACAGCTTCATCATGGTCATAACAGCGGCTCCCACCTTCCAAGGACCCCCGCTCATCCGGATAGCTCCGACGCACATCCAGGTCTGCTCCATTAATCTCGAGCAAATACAAACATAATCACGGCCTGTCCAAATGACCAGGCCCTTCCAATGCTGTCCATAGGAAATGGACAGCTTTATCATGGTCATAACAGCAGTTCCCACCTTCCAGGGACCCCCGCTCATCCGGATAGCTCCGACGCACATCCAGGTCTGCTCCATTAATCTCGAGCAAATACAGACATAATCACGGCCTGTCCAAATGGCCAGGCCCTTCCAATGCTATCTATAGGAAATGGACAGCTTCATCATGGTCATAACAGCGGTTCCCACCTTCCAGGGACCCCCGCTCATCCGGATAACTTCGACGCACATCCAGGTCTGCTCCATTAATCTCGAGCAAATATAGACATAATCACGGCCTGTCCAAATGGCCAGGACCTTCCAATGCTGTCCATAGGAAATAGACAGCTTCATCATGGTCATAACAGCAGTTCCCACCTTCTAGAGACCCCCGCTCATCCGGATAGCTCCGACGCACATCCGGGTCTGCTCCGTTAATTCTAAGGCAATATAATTAAATCCTAAATTAGTTACTCATCCAAGGTTGGATAGATTGTAATACTTTCATATTCCCATTTAAACGTCCACGCCGAAAATCTGGCAGCATCTCCCCATGCCTATCCAGATAAGTTAATCTTACGTTACATTCCAATGCCAAATATCTAAATCAATGTAAAGATATTTGACATTGGATATGGAACGAAAGAAACATATCCAGAGAGAAACGAAGAGATGGACCGCGGATCAAGCATGAACATATAAATAGAGTGTATGAAAGCATACTTTCCATCTAACCTTGAACTGTCCAAAAAGGAGAAATTTGCGCGATTTCTATGCCACCAAAAATACACCATATCTATGTATGGCCCCATAGAAATCCTCAAACGAGTAACTAATTATCTAACTTACAAATCTTATAATTACATCTGACGCACCATTCACCCATGCTCAAGTGAACCAAGTCAAGCATTATTCACACATGTTCAAGTGAACCAAGTTAAGCATCATTCGCACATTTTTATACACAACCAAGTTGAGCATCATTCACACATGTTCAAGTGAACTAAGTAAAACATCATTCATACATGCTCAAGTGAATTGATTTAAGCATTATAAACAAATGTTCTAGGGGGCTGATCTTAGCATCATTACCACACATCCAGGTCGATCCAGTTAAGCATCATTAACACATGTTGTTGCCAAATATCTTGGCATCATTACTACACATCCGAGTTGATTGATTTAAGCATCATAAACACATGCTCCGATGGAGTGATTTAATCATCGTAAACGCATGTCCAAGTGGACTGATTCAAGCATTGTAAACACATGTCCAAGTGGACTGATTTAAGTACTATAAGCATTGTAAACACATGTTCAAGTGGACTGATTTCATGTCTTGCATCAGATAAGAGATATTTAATGAAATTTTATTACATGGTTGGCTGATTCATTTTGCATAGTTAGCTGCCTAATTAGGAGGCTTGGGCCTCTTTATTGATGGGCCAAACGTGGCCTTGGGCCTACGCCTAATGGGTTTGGGCGTGGCCCATGGATCTTGGGCCCAATTTAGCCTGCATCAGATTTTGGAGCTGATTTGAAATTTTGTCTATGAATTGAAAGAGTTTTTTTCTAATTCTAGATATTGAGGAATATTTCTCATCATTCCAAGAAATGCGATCTAGCAATTCGTTTGTCAATCCGCTAACTTGTTTTGTTATTCTTCCCTTTTTAATGTTTAAAGGCGTGAAGAATCACTTGAAGATGAGATAGGCTGATTCACTTGAAGATGTATGATAGCACATTTACGTCACTTGAAAACTGAATATAGCAAGTGTGCCATATGTATTCATGATCAGTATGAATATTATGACACATGTGCAATGCTTAAATATTGAATGTAGCATGTGTGGGTGGTTTTAATTTATAAATGAGTAGTTTCATATGTGACACATTTATACTTATGATTAGTGAGACACATAGGTCATTTATGTGCACATGAGGTAATTATACATTTATACTATGTGTTTTATAATAAAAAAATGAGCTAACTAAACTTCACGCTTTGTTGTCCAATCGACATTAATAGCTAATTTTTTGAGTAAGCTTATCATAGGTTTTATTAAAACAAGTGTCATTATCCAAATAATAGTTGCCAACAATAAACCTTGTAGAACAAGGTTGGTTGAAATGGAAAGTTTATACAACTCCTAATGCATTCGGAGTTTTATGTGCAAATCATGAGGCTTGATAAGCATACTCTTATAAATAGTATATGCAATACACATTAATGCAAACTATGCCAAGACATGGAACTATTGATAACAAAAGACTATTTGAACACGCAAAAAAGTTGCCTATTACACAAGTTTGTCAAGCTCCTTTTTATATATAAGATGAGAAAATGCGTTGAATCTTCTTTTCATGACAAATAAATAAATTTTATTTTTCTAGATTATGATTGAGTCACATTGTCACATATATTCCTGTATAGTTATGATTGTCTAGTAATGCAACCAAAGCTAAGTACACATCTGAGGGGGACCTGCTTAAATTTTTGGGACATGTTTGCTATCGATTCAGTGCACTCTTGTGGGGCAGTAGTAGTACTAAAGATAGCTAGTGACCTGGTCGTGTTCAGTACCTTCCAACCACACTGCTACTGCTCAAAAAAGCTAAGAGTATTGGTTGGAGGCAGATATGTACAACAACCACCATCCTAACATAACTAAGATCTCTCTAGTTCTTAGCCTTTTATATTACTACATCACATTTCTTGCATTATATATAATAGAGAAAAAAGAGAATTAAAAAAGTATTCAGTAATAATTTGAATACCTTGTATGGGATTTTTATTTTTTCATTTTTATTTGATTAGATGTCTACAATGGATCTTACTATTTGAGTCATTTGGGCACGGGTACCATGTTTCCAGTCATGGAGGAAAGGACTGAAGATTGATTTTGGCAATACTATATTATTTTACTATCAATATAGGGTTGTATCACTCTATATCATGTTGTGTGAGTTGGTGGATACAGTTGTGTCATTTTTATTTTTATTTTTATGTGGAAAATGATTTACATCTATTTGGGTGGGCACCATAAAAAGAAAGAGGTCTCACCTATCCTATAATCCACATAAAAAGGAAAACAAACCAGATTGCCTAGTTATGGAAGTAGCTAAATACAGGAATATACATAGCCACTACAAAACACCTTGATACTATACCACTCAATATCTGAAAACAGGGCAGCATAAAACCTACACCAAAACTGTGGCCTGCATTCATGAACCTTAGCATAGGCCTCTTCTCAGGTTACTCAAAACCACTTAATTTGTAAAATCTCTATTTTGTAAAATCAGAAAAACCCCAATTCGGGGTCCACATTCAAATCTGTAAGCCCTAAAATCCCAAAATCCCTAAATGAGAGTCCACATCAAATCAAAAATCCATAAATTACTAAATCCCGAATTCATAAATCGGCATTGAGAGAGAGAGAGAGAGAGTAACCTAGGTTTTGAGGAGCTAGAGATCGTAGATCGCAGGATAGATGTCTGAGATGTCTGGATTTCCTCCCCTTCTTCTTCTTCTTCTTCTTCTTCTTCTTCTTCTTCTTCTTCTTTTTTCGAGTGCTCTCCAAGTCACTCTCACAGATCTAAGGTGGGTTTGCGGCGAATGGGGGATTTCGAAACCCTAGCGAGAGAGAGAGAGAGAGAGAGAGAGAGAGAGAGAGAGAGAGAGATAGGTGTTGGGAAAAGAGGTAGGCGAGCGCGAGAGAGAGAGAGAGAGAGAGAGAGAGAGAGAGAGAGAGAGGTGTTGGGAAAGAGGGCTGGGCGCGAGAGAGAGAGGGAGAAAGAGGGTTTGGGAGGGGCGGGCGAGGGAATTTTTTGGAGGGATTTGGGTTTTGGGAGGGGCGGGCGCGGGATTTGGGGGTTTTGGGAGGGGTAGTGTGCTGGGTAAACTCTGTGGGGTCCACCTTGATTTATGTATTTTATCCACTCCGTCCATCCATTTTACCTGATAATTTTAGTGATTGACCCAACAAATGAAGTATATACAAACCTCAGTTGGACCACACCACCGGAAACAGTGTGAATTGAACATCGACCATTGAAAATTTCTTGGGGGCCACGAAAGTTTTGGATCAAGCTTGTTTTTGTGATTTGCCTTCATCCATGGATTTGTGATCTTATGAACAGGTTGGATGAGAAATATACATCACTGTGGACCCTATAAAGGTTTCAACTGTGGAAATAATTATTCCAACTGTTTCTGTTGTATGGTCCACTTGATTTTTGGGCATGCTTAATTTTTGGTCTCGGCCCATAAAATATGATGGAAAAATTAATGGATGGACGGCATGGATAGACCAGATACATTCACGGTGGGCCCAACAGATTGATGGATGACCATCCATAATAAAGGCCATCAGTTGGACGGTTCAGATTGATGGATGACCCTTTTACACCTAATGCAGAGAGAAGGATCTACCATGTCAGGGTCCTTCTGGCTCCATGTAGCATGTTAGTTCACACTTCACTGTCAGTTCAAGCTTGCCCGAGCTTGACTTGACTCGGATCGAACCCAACTCTCAGTTACTTTGATATTGTTGCTGCTCACCAAGTGTTCGATGAAATGACTCAATAAAGTGTGGCTAGTAGCAAGGAAGGTACGTATATGAAAAAAGACCATTTCTATGATCACATTCTAATGTATTATATGGACATTATTGTGGAATTTTAGATCGGGCTTATATTTATATTTTTCACTTATCCATGTCCATGTGACCCTATGAACGGGTTAGATGGTGAATAAACCTCAACGTGGGCCCAGTAGAAGAATCATCTTTCAATGGTGGACAAATTAGAATCATCTTTCAATGGTGAATAAACCTCAACGTGGCCCCTGTTTGTTCGTAATTAGGGACCCATGGGTAGCACCCAATCTGCACCAGAAAGAAACATACAATCCGCCCCCACATACAAACATAATGATGGGCTGAGGAAGGATTCAAGGGTGAGCTTATTCATTACAGCGCAGACAAATTGTGCGATGACCCCAACTCTACGTGGCTTAGTGATATTGTGACGTGGCATGATTTAATTGGACCATGTAGTGTAAATGGGGTTGATAGAGTGCATAATCTACGGTAATCAATTAGGTAGCCGGTGGTGACATGGCAAGGTGAGATTTGATGGGGCGAGCACTCTTGCAACCTCACCCCATTAGAGCTGGGCATGGGATGACTCGACTCTGCCTCAACTCGTCAACTGATTCAAACCCAGCTCGACTTGATCTAAATGTATGAGTTGGTCTGAACCTAGTAAACTTCGTCTAATTCAAATTTAAACTGAGTCGACTCGATCTGAAACTCGATTCAGTCATACCACTCAACCTAATCCTAAACCCGACCTAACTTGAGTTTGTGTGTGTGTGTGTGTGTGTGTGTGTGTGTGTGTGTATATATATATATATAAACCTAATTTTTAATTATCTCTATTCCTACTTGTTGCACCTGACTCTAACCCGATCTCAAACTCTCTCCCTCCCACACTCCAATCCATAGCTCAAGTGGTAGACTGAATGAAGATACCTCGTTTCAATAATGAGGTCTTGGTATCAATTCCTTAGTGGGGGTGACTAACAATGGAGTGTGTACTAACAACCTAACTGGAAAAAAAAAAAAGAAAAAAAAAACTCTCCCTCTTCCTTCTCCTCTTCCTAGCTACAGCCACCCACCACCACCACCACCACCACCACCACCACCACCACCCTCTCCCTACTTGTCTCCGTCCCTCCCTCCCTCCAACTCAGTGCCAACTTGACCTGACTCGGTACTTCCGATTAGGTCGGACTCCGTCCGAATCAGTATGGAGTTGACCTGAACTCGAATCGGGTCAAGCATGCTGGACTTGGTATTGAGTCAGATCGATTTCGTGTCAGGCCTATTTCAAAATCGGATCAAGTCAAGTCAACCTTAACTCTGTCTGACTCAACTAGATGCCCATCTCTAGACCTAAGGGTGCACGTCAAACTGGTAGAACCATGGAACTGGATCGGAACCGATCAAACGGTCTAGTCTGGTCCAGTTCTATACTGCACCGGTTCCGGTTCCAAAAATATAAGAACTGTTAGATATGGTTCGATTCCGATTTAGGGGGCATGTAGAACCAAACCGAACCGTGGACCCGAAATCATGGGTTATTTTGATCATTTTACAAAATGTTCTCACCATTGATCTAGACCATCGATCGTCTTTTTCTTTTCTTTTTGGCTGCGGCCCTCACACTAAATAAAAATATCCAAATCAAGATTTCAACTCCTGTTATATCAAGTTATACCAGTCAAATGCCTAATCATTATGAGCTAAGTACCAGCTGTTATGACCAATATTTCAAATTTTATTTTATTTTTTTTGAAATGTGCTTTTAATATACATGAGATATTAGGAGCACATGTATCAGATAATACAGTGTTTGAAATGACCAATTGTCAACTAATATAGGCTTTAAGTGTACAAGTATAATATATCGATGCTGCCGATTCAATCAAGCAAAGTCACAATTGGGCTGGATTTTAAAATGCCCATGACCGATTCGGATTTGAACCGGTTTTCACAGTCCGGTTCCAGTTCCAGTTCCGGTTCGGCTCTAGGGTGCTAACAATCCGGTTCCAATTCCAAAAATCCTATAACCGCTAAGAATTTCGGTTTCACTCCAGAATCGGGCCAAACCGACCCATGTGCACTTATATCCACACCCCACCAATCAAATCTTGTCCTAACAAGATGGGTCACCACACGATTCGAGTTCCATTCTTGCTTCTTCCAGTCCTCGAGTCCCACCTAAGTTTTGGATATGCCTTTAAAAAAAAATAATAATAATTAAATAAATAAAAATTTGACGGAGTGAATTTCTTACAAACATCACAGTGGACCATATAAGTTCGTTTATAATAATTTTCAAGATAGGTTAACGCATCCCCCTCAGTCTACATGAATGGAAATCTGGACCATGCAAGTAGTGGGCCCTATTGTAGATGGTAAAGAATCCTAAAATCAACTATTTAGGATGATAGCAAACGTCTAATTTTAGCTGCTGTATTTATCAATATTATCTAACCATTCATTTTAAGTGCTCCATGCAAAATGAGCCCATGAAAGATGATTCCAATTGCGAGTCGGGTGTAGAGTACCTTTTGTAATACACCACGTCCTATGATAATTTACTACCATTTCAAAAATCTCAAGGACTCTTCAGCCATGCACATGGCATCCTAGTAAGAAAATCCAGAGCGTCCAAATTACTCAGCTAATCATAAACGGGAAATTGCCTAAAATTTACAATGAGAAGATGATGTTAGCCATCTTATTTTGTCGTTGGACTATGAACCCATCACCATTTATCTTCCAACCATCCATTTGATAGACAAAAATTGGATGGTTAGACTGCTAGATCAGTGTGATTTTAGAGAGATGCAAGGACTAAAATGTGGTGAACTACCATAGATGTCTATGTTGCTATCAGAAGAGAAAAAGCTCATATGTTGTGGGTGTGTTTTAAAAAGGAAAAAAGAAAGTAACTAAAATAAAATCCATTCAAAATCTTGAGATAAGACTTTAATAGAGTAAGAACTGAAACTAATACTAATTTATTCATCTAAATTGAGAATTGGTGGACGTACCATCAATCAATGGTTGTAAAGAAAAATATCAAATGGTTGCTTTTACTCGTGGCTTTCGTCTTTGTGGACATCCAAGGATCTCTCCGTGTCTTTAGATTCTAAACAATATTATTATTATTATTATTATTATTATTATTATTATTATTATTATTATTATTATTATTATTATTATTATTATTATTATTATTATTATTGGCAACAGCTGAAAAACAAAGAAAGCAACATTACACACCGGTTCAAAAACATCAAACAATAGGCCTTTTACTTTATTTCATTTATTTATTTATTTTTGGCTAGTCATGTAACGATCTGACTCGCCTGAGTCTTGTTATTTGACTCGATCCAGTCGTTTTTCTTTCTTGTTGGATCGTAGCCTTTCCCGTCTGTCACGAATCTGTCGTGATGAATGGACACAATCAGGGATTTCCGTCAGATCTGGTAAAATGTGTTCCCGTTCTCTTGCCGAAAGAGAAGATGTTGGTTACAGATCTCTCGGTTGTAGATCTCGACACTCATCATCTGTGCATGTAGAGGAGGGTCTGACGGCTTGATAGTTGATATAGACTCGCAGAATATGTTTCTCTCACTACATCACTATGTGATGATCCAGGTAGTTCATCTAGAAGTTCCTACGCCAAATTGCCGGTTTTGAAAAAAAATCGTGTGGCCACCATGATGTATTTGGTTTGTCAATGTCGTCCGTACATTTTAATAATTACTTTTATTACACAATACCAAAAATTGGCCAATGCATACCAATTTTTAACCTAGCAATCTTTTGAATGCTTTTGAACGTATCACTGTCAAGCACCTCAAGCATTGGGTGATGGAGAATCAATTTTTGTGAATCAATAATCAAAACCAGCAGAGGGAAACTGCTAACCTGCCCACTTGGGTTTCATTTTCTACACTAAAATACTCAACCAAATGCCAATCTAGGTGTGCTTAAAAACAGCCTCGATTTACAATTTGAACCAATACAGACTATGCTTAGTGTATCATCTCACTTTTCACGTCAATCTTCTGAAATCCAAACCCTAGCTCTAAATCCAGTAAATCCCCACCATAACCAGAAAAAAAAATAAAAAATCTCGAACACAATAGAGATCAACATACCAGATGGGTTATCGTGTTGCTGCGGCTGGAGAGAGCCGAAGGTAGCCGTGTGTGTGTGTGAGAGAGAGAGAGAAGGGGAGAGAGAGAATTTATGTGCCAATTGGTTTGTGGATTGCATGAACACATATGGTTGACCTGTGGCTTGTCGTTCCTCAAGTCTATTATGTTGGGCTAATTCTCTTAGTTAGCAAGTAGTTGAAGTTTCGAACTTTTCAAGTTAATCAGTTTAGGAAAATAATTATTTATTTTTTCTTTTTAAAAGGAAATGATTTTTTTTTTAAAGGAAGAAGCCAACACAACTTACACACTTACAAAGCATCCCACGAGATGGGCGACAAAGGAAAATATTCGTGTTTTACCTTATTTCATATCTTTTATAGCTTTTGAACCAGTTGGATTTCAAATAAAAATTATGGTGGGCCTTAGGATAGTTTCAACAGTGGGAATCACTCTCCCCACTGTTTTCTGTGGTGAGGTTCACTACATCTTTTTATCTGTCTCATTCTTTGGCTCATGTCCTATAATAATATCTCAAAATAAATGGACGGTGTAGATACAACACATACATCATAGTGGGGCCCACATAACCTGGTGACGTCACTTCAGTAGCCAACTCGCTACTCAACCTAAGCCCAACCCGCGTTCGTGAGAGAGAGTGCCCTAATCTGCCTCTCTCTCTCTCGCTACCTCTCCCTCCTCTCACTCTCTATCTCTCTCTTCCTCTCTCTCTGATCTCTCCACCCTCTCCACAAGTGTCTCTCTCGCCTTCTCTCTCTCTCTCTGTCTCTCTCTTCCTCTCTCTCTCTGATCTCTCTTGCGGGCCGTTGCTGAACGCCCTACCCACGCACGCCCTCTCTCTCTCTCTGTCAGCTCGTTTGAAGTTCATTCACGACAGTGTGGTATCTCTCTCTCTCTCTCTCAATCTCTCTCAATATTAATGCCAATTTAGGAATTTGGGAGTTAGTAGCTTGTAGATTCTCGATTTGAATGTGGACCCCAAAATGGGTTTTTCTGATTTTACAAATTGGGGATTTAGGGATTTTAGAATGTGAGAAAACAGTCCCCGTCCCCGTCCCCGTCCCTGTCCCATGATCGTCATCCGTAATCTTCAGATTTGAAGAAGGTAATGTTTTGGGTCTTGAATTTTGAATGAGATAAAAGTGAAGAAGGTAATGTTTTGGGTTTTGATGTTTGAATGAGAAGAAAGTAGAAGTTTTTTAATGAGGAATTCCGATTTTGGATGTTTGAATAGGATGAGAGTGAAAAAGGTGAGAACTTTGTTGGTAGGAAATGATGGATTTGGGATGTGGGTGTTTTCGGTTTTGATGTTTGAATGGGATGAAAATGGAGGAGTTTTTTTTTTGTTGTTTTTTTTCCTTTCTTCTTCTTTTTTAATGATTAATTCCGATTTTGGGTGTTTTGGGTGGGAAATGATGAATTTGGATTTTGAGTGATTTGGCTTTAGATCTTTGAGATGTTAATTGGAAAAGGTGTTTTTTTGGTAAGAGATGATGAATTTGGGACATGGTTTTTGATGTTTGAATGCAAGTGAAAAAGGTGCTTTTTCTTGGTAAGAAATGATGAATTTGGTCTCAGGTCTTTGTATTTTGATGACCTCAAGGAGATAAAGATGAAGCAGTGCTTTTTTTTTTTTTTTTTTTTTTTTTTTTTTTTTTTGTCTTTTTAACTATAAAATGAAGAATTTGGATGTGGGTTTTGATGTTTGGAGGAGATCAAAATGAAAAAGGTGCTTAAGCAATGGTGAATTTGAATGTGGAATTTCATAAAGAAGGCAAAATGAGAATGCTCTCTCTTTTTATTTTCTGATAAGAAATATGATGAATTTGGATGTTTTGTTTGTGTGTGTGGACCCACATACACGTTGTTGCTTCCTCTGGATTTTTTGACTTTGTCTATCGATAATATGTCCATTGATCCAACTGTTAACATCATTTATTCAATTTGGGTTTCAGTTATGGTCCATCCAAGAAGCGGTTAATTAATTGGATGGTTTGAATCAGGTGCATTAGCTAGACTAGTATGTATTGAATTTTCAGGTATAGTTCATTCATTATCAGTTGCATTTTGCTTATATTCGAGAGGACACCTTTATTTGAGATGGGTGACAATTGTCGCTTTCTGAAGTGAGTGTGGTGTGAAAGGATTGTCTCCACCTTCTAGCGTCACCGTACAACTTTGGCCTAAAAATTGCTGCGACCTGTCATCAGTACAAATGATGAATCATGTAGCATCCTATGCATCAAATAATGTGTATGATCTCATGTGGGTCCATCATTTGGCGATCTCCAACCTTTGATATTAAGCTCACACATCTCATGTGGGTCCATCATTTGGCGATCTCCAGCCTTTGATATTAAGCTCCCACTATAAATGTGTGGTGCATTAGAAACTTCTCAGTTTTGGAGAGTTCAAAGCCTACGATAGGTGGCATGATGTCTATGTTTGATAGATTAACATCTTTGAACTTGGGAGGCTTCAGGGTGATGGCACATCCCTTATGTGTCCCACATCATCATTGGCTTAGACGATTAGAAATAGAAGGTAGCTAGTCCATAAATTTTAGAAAATAAGTAGTGCATTTATTTGACATAGGAATGGGAAGCCATATGCACTTTCCATTCTTTGGAAACATTGTTATAAGAGATGAGCTGCTTGTTGGATGATTGCATCAAGGTGCTCTAACTAATATGGCCTAATTTACTATACAAAAGGAGAAAAAAAGAACAGAGATTTTACTTGTGACAATGTGGCATACTTCATTGCTCAGAAAATATAGGTTGCCACTCAGTACTCCTTTAGTGAGGTTTTTCTAAGTGTAAAGATCCTTCACAAACTAGGAGTGTCAGCATCATTATCATTCTCTAAGCTTTATTCCAACTACCTTGGGTTGTCCTTCACAAATGAGTAGTGTCGGCATCATTATCATTATCTAAGCTTTATTCCAACTACAGGGGTTGGCTATATGAATCTTGTTTTCCTATTTGACTCCATCAAGGGTCACCTTTAATTAGATCAGAAGTCATCAATATTTTCATAACGCCTCCTTTTGGGCCTTTTACAATGAACGCAGAAAAAAAAGACTATATTTGAAAGCATAGGGAAATTGTCAAGCTTAAATAAATTTTCTTTTGAATACATGCCGAGTAAAACATTTGAAATAAAACATGTGAAAAAAAGTGGTGACGACGAGCATGCAGTAATAGGTAATGCATGCAGTAATAGGTAATGCGATACCATCACCAATCCTTAGGCATGGATTGTACTATCCATATAGGCTCAAATTGAGGCCTAGTTTTGTTGAAGTTTGGCAAAGAGGGGTTGAAAGATGAAGAGGAACTAGAAGAAGTTTGATAGGAGATGGGTACGATTCCATGGCCATTAATTGGATGGCTACGATTCCAAAGATATGCTCCAACGTCTCACAATATGGCATGGTCTGGATAGCCCTTCATGACGTATAAGCGGGTTAACTCAAAACTCAATGGGGTCAACTCAGCTAGATTTAGATCCGAGTTTCATGAAATTCAGTGATCGCATAACTCAAATCGACTCATGACAAGACTTGTGAGTTGGTTTGAAAACCCGGCCAACTCAACTGAGTCACTCGCCAGCCAGGATATATTTTTAGTGAAAAATAGAGTTGCAAGGAATACATTTGGAATCCTTAACTAATTTTGTTTCATCATTTTCAATACTTATCTCATCTTAAATATCACTTAATTAATTTATTAAATATTGAGTCCAGTCAAATAAAGATTTAGTTGAGTCTACCCAACCCAGCTGAGTATCGAGTCGAGTGTTGTTTCCAGCTTAGATCACCATCTCTCATTGGTCACAAAGTTCTATACCATAACTCAGTTAAACCTACAAAAAATGTATGAAAACTTGAGAAGAATCAGAATTGTGTAATGCTTGACATTTGATGCAAAACTGTGCTCAGACAGAAAACCCAGCAATCCCTCCCAAAGACTAGAAACTGAAAATCTGCTCAAACAAGCAAAACATGTGCCCAAAAATCCACAAACTGATACACACAAATATGGAATTGAATCTCTAGTGCTGGAATAAATAAATAAATAACCTACTAAACATAGATTCCACCATATCCAGACACTAACCAATTCAGCTAGATTATCATCGCCCGCATGAATAAACGACAAATTCTCTTACCCAATGGATTGTGATGAGAATTACCAAAGTAAGAGATGTGAGAATTAGGACGATGTTGCATGTAGTGATGCAGGTAAGAGGAGCTGAAATCAATTTAACATGAGCAGCAAACTGTTATTGGAAGCTGTCTGGAAACAATTTACTACCGCAACTGTTGTCTCTCTTGGAATTCCAGCCACAAGAATTGGGGGAAACGTAAATTCTATTCATCAATATACCCAATAGATTCACATGTCCTATGTACCCTGTAACTAATTAAAGTTCTTCTCTAAAAGGAAACTTAGTTGTGCAATAAGTATTTATTATATTGGGCCGAGTGCAGTGTACAAATAGATGATCAAAGGGTTCAAATCCAAGAAACGATCAACAACATTCGGTAATTGTGCACCATGTGGCATAAACAGAGGTTCAATCTTGATATCAACCAACCTTTCCACTGATCAGTGGTGATCTACTTCCTGTAGTCCACAATTGTTTCCTGGCAATTTTTTTTTGAAGGATAACAGTAACTATTTTGATAAAAAAAAATAGGGTACAAGAAAAGAGGATCCTCCCGCCGAGCTAGCAAAAGGATTAACCTCCGATACAAAACAAATTACAATCCTTTAAGTTAACAAAATTAGAGGCCCATTCTGCTAAATACTGCTGAACTTTCTGGAATGTTGATACCGCCGATTTTGATGTTCCGTTGAATCATCTCCCGTTCCTTTCTTCCCATACCGACCACCAAACAGCCAAAAGGCTCATTCTCCAAATCGTGGTTCATTGTTTCCCTAGTTTTGGCCCATGCCAGTTTTTTAGAAGACGATCGGAAGAATTTGGGATAATCAACAAATGTCATGTCCTAGGCAGTTTCAAAACTGTATCCCTGGAGATTGGCTGATATCCTTGAGGAAACATTCAAGCTGTTAGAAAATCAGCATGTGAAAATTTCAAGAATTGACAGGGAGGTGGATAGTATTGCTGATGCCCTTGCAAAGCAGGAACTAGTGTTGGGTGGTTGTTGGTTATAAATAGGAGATAGTTTTCCTTGTATTATATTTTCCTATTTTTTCCTTGTACTTTATTTTCTCTCTCTAATCAAATTTACCCTTCCAAAAAAAAAAGAAAAGAAAAGTGGGGACTGGGGACCTACTTGATGTTTTGTTGGTTCTGAATATTTGGTTGTTCGACCTAGTCCAAATCAGTCATTGTGCATTCTCTCCTATTCTTGCCCATTACTGCAGATCAACAATACTCATTTGTATTATCAGCACGTTTCCACTATCATCCCATCAACTCGCTGTTGAGGGTCAAATATTGCATATTAGACCTCAGTTATTACTGGATTTATGAACATGCCACCGTTTAAAATCCTAATTTAATCGTGTTTGTGATGCAAGGTACATTTGCAAGAGTGGACTACAAAAAGGTGCTAAAAGTGTGTATTTGATGCTCTGAAATCACCACAGCAAGGGATGGACCCCAGGGGACCAAGATCAACGAATTTACACGCCAAAAATCTGCGGAAATCGAGAAACTGAAGCTCAAGTGGCCTGAAAGTCAGACAAAATGCAAGATCACAGGGTTCCCACCATCTGTTCTGCTCGAAACTTTATACATGAGCTAAGGAGCGTAAATGAACCGTACACGTCAATTTTCAGCTATTGGATCCCTCTGGAAGTGGCCGAACGGACAGATCAGCCCCTTTAAACCTTAAGTGGGACCCACCTGATCTCTGGATACGCTTCAAGGTTGGACTCGATGCTTTAAATGAGGTAACATCATGGATGGATGGCACGGATTCCTTGAAAGCATCACAGTGGACCCCACATGGCGGCGCACGAGCGCACATGGCGGTGCACTCCCAAGCCGCACCGGACCCGAACTCGGTCAACCAGACCGCTGACCCGACCTCTTGCGCGAGAACGGACAGCGTCCTTCGCTGTCCGTCCGTTTTGGCCTAGTGAGGCCCACCTGTTATCCAACGGTCAGATCTGGACCGTTAATTGCATTCATAGGGCGGTTGTAACTCATGCCTAGGAGTCCTTTTTCTCCCATGCGAGCGATCTGAAGATTCTTTCTGTCAAACGGAAGATGGACGGCGGTATAGAAGAACCAGTGGGCCACACCTAATCTAACCCAAGATCAGTCGATTTCCACTGCTTTTTCGTCGTGAATCTAATGGAAGGAGTGGATTCTACATCACTGACAATATGGGGTCCACCGACCATCACGGTGTGTCAACGTGGCCTCTGTTTCGCAACAGAGGTTGCAATTTTCTGTAGTGGACCAACACCGCACTTCAAAAGCCTGATCTGGACCATCCATCAGAGGCCCAAGCTTCCTATCGACCAAGCCTAGGTGACATAATTTCAAACAGACAGCGATAATGGCGTCCCAATCATCCCAACATCAGTTGAACGGCTGTAAGATTGATCAGGTGGGCAGCATTAACGGACAGGAAAACCAATCTTTCTTGACAAAAATTTTAAGAGTAATCCAGTGGACGGTGTGGATTTTTCAGAAAAACAGTGAAGTGGGACCCACCGTGTACACAAAGTAAAGTTTTGGAGGCAGTTTCCAAAGAAAAAAAAAAAAACTCCAGTTGCATACGGACTCTCCCTTCCACGGTCCCTTGCTCATGTATAAAAGAAAGAAAGAGAGAGAAGGGAGAGGGGAGTCTGAGACGGACAGCTTGGAGGGGGCAGCAGGAAAGCTTGGGCCGGACGGTTTTGGATAGAGGGAGAGAGTAGTTTCTTCTCCTTTTATTTTATTTGTTGTTTATTTTTTATTTTTTACTTTGAGAGATAGTCCATCTATGACGGGCTAAACCTCTTAGCTAGGACTAAGAGGTGAAGATTGTAGCGTGATGGGTGGCCTCTTTGCTTGTGCCTTTGTTTAGACTGAATTGATGTTGATTTGGGTTTTTATTAAGGGAATGTTTTCAGTCTTTAATGGTCTGTTGTGACTGAAATTATAATGGGTCTGCAATGGCTTTGAGCATGTCCTTTTTCCTCTTGATATTTATGACGTCAGGAAGCCCTGTTGTTCACCATCGTTTCCTGGGCATGGTCGGATGACGGTACCCTTCCTAACCTTCATAAACATGTTGATTGGTTGGTAATTAGATTAATTCTGTTGTTTGCTTTGTCTCCTGGGCATGGTTTGGTGATGGAATCCATTCTAATTCATATACCTCTCATCTCTTGAAAACTATATTAATGGCAGTTCAGTTAATTTCCCTGATTTTTAATCCAGGCATAAGATCTCCCTGATCTCTACAAGTGGATCCTCTGAATCCCTAATTTCCTTTCTCTGAATTTCTTAAGTTTTACATTATTATTTCACCATTATTCCTCAAATCATACTTGGTTTAGAATTCATCTCATTCTAGTTCTAGATCTGGTTATTTTCAGATAACGTACAGGTTTCATTCCCCGTGGGTTCGACCTCGGTCTTACCGAGTTTATTACTACATCACAACCCTATACTTGGGGAGTGAACAAGTTTTTGGCGCCGTTGCCGGGGACTGACGGCTACGATTTTCTAAAATTAATTGGATTTAGAGTTAGTTTAAGATTAGGATTTTACTAATTTTAATTTTTTATTTTGTTTTCTATTTTGATTCATAGAACTAACTTATTTTCTATTCTGTAGTTTGTTAAGATAGAACTTCTAATTTGGTAAACTCCTTCTGATTTTCTAGATTTTCTAACTCTTTAGATTTGATTTGCTTTAGAAACTTCTTCCATTTAGAACTAACTTATTTTGTTTTATTTTGCAGGTCTTTAGCTTAGGGACTCCAATTTGGTAATCTCTTTCCAAACCTCTCTTTCTTTCTAGATTCATATTTTCTTTCTTAGGATTAGGTTTAGGATTTGATTGAGGGCTGCGAGTGTTTCATGCCCAAGTGGGCCTGTGACGACACTCGACGTCTATTGACTGAAGGAGGATTAGTTGAGGGGTTGACTGTCCATCGCAGGATTAGACACCGCTCGAATTCCCCTGAGTTAATTGAGGTTATGGCTGCAAACCAACCTCAAGCACTACCTCAACAGATGGATGAGGAAGTACATGATGAGAATGAGGTACTTCAAGCACCCCCGCCTCGTACCTTACGAGATTATTTACAACCGGCGGGGGTGAGTACGCCCTCATGCATGATTTTTCCTGAAAACACAGGACAGATGGACATCAAGCCACGAGTTATCCAACTCCTTCCTAAATTCCATGGGCTTGAATCAGAAAGTCCATACTTACATTTGAAAGAGTTCGATGAGATTATAGCCACCTTATACTTTCCCAATGTATCCGAGGATACAATCTGGCTGAAACTCTTTCCTTTTTCCTTGAAAGAGAAGGCTAAGACGTGGTTACATTCACTGCGTCCTAGATCCATTGGCACGTGGAATGATTTGCAGAGAGAATTCATAAAGAAAATTTTCCCACACCATAAAACGATTACCCTCAGAAAAGCAATCATGAACTTCGCCCAAAAGGAAGATGAAACATTCTACCAATGTTGGGAAAGGTTCAAGGATCTTATCAGTTCATGCCCACAACACGGTTTTGAAATGTGGTGCATTACAAATTTCTTCTATGATGGACTGACATCTTCCATGCGCCAACTGGTCGAGACAATGTGTAATGGAGAATTCATGAATAAAGAAGTCGATGAGGTATGGGATTACCTCGATAGACTTGCCGAGAATGCACAATCATGGGACCATTACCCAAAATCAAACACCACACCTAGGCCAACTCAATCTAAGGAGAAAGGTGGAGTATATCTCCTGAAAGAAGAGGACGATGTAAATTTTAAAGTGACTAATCTCACGCGAAGAGTCGAGGCCATGGAAGGAAAGAAGGATAAGGTTAATGAAATTGTTTGCGGCATCTGTGATTGCAACATTCACACAACTGAAAATTGTCCTACCATATCTGCCTTTCGAGGAGTGTTGAATGAGCAAGCTAATGCCGTAAATAATTATCAAAGACCTTTTAATGGATCTACCTCCAATACATACAATCCTGGTTGGAGAAATCATCCAAATTTTAGTTGGAGGAATGGACAAACTGCTACCCCCCAAAGTTTTTTCAATTAAAATCCAAATAAGGGGAAACCTCAAGAAGAACCGGTTCAAAATTCCATACAAGAGCTGACTCAGGCAGTGTGTGGACTTACAGACTTTATGCAAAAAATAGATTCACGTATGACGGTTATAGAAAAGGGGATGCTTCCTGCACAACAGCTCCCCAATCCTAAACCGCAATATGAGATAAATGATCCCAGCTCTTCAAATCAAATGGGACACGCTAAATCCATCACCACTCTTAGGAGTGGGAAGATCATTGATAAAACCCTTCCGGTTAGGCCCGAAAAGCCTCAAGAACCAGAAGAGGACAATAATGATGGATCTAGTGATGTCCCACAAAAATTAGAACTGGAACTTTTAGAGAAGCCAGTTGCTCCGTTCCCCCAACGGTTGGTTGCACCAAAACGTCTTTCTAACTCTCAGGATATTCTTGAGGTGTTGAAACAAGTGAAAGTCAACATTCATCTACTTGATGTCGTAAAACAGGTTCCTTTATATGCAAAATTTCTGAAAGACCTATGCATGACCAAAAGACGGCAGAGTATTCAAAAGAAGATTTTCTTAACTGAGAAAGTGAGTGCCATCCTGAAGCAAGACGTGCCGCAGAAATTTAAGGATCCCGGTAGCCCAACCATATCATGTGTAATCGGGAACCATCGAATTGATCACGCACTTCTTGACTTAGGAGCGAGCGTCAATTTGATCCCCTACTCGGTATACAAACAGTTAGGATTGGGTGAGTTAAAACCTACCCTAACCACACTACAACTTGCCGATCGAACTGTTCGTGTACCAAGAGGGATTATTGAGGATGTGTTAGTCCAAGTCGATAGATTTTACTACCCTGTAGATTTTATCATCCTGGACACCGAACCCATCAACAACATGAGCACTCAGATTCCCGTCATTCTTGGTCGCCCATTCCTTGCCACGTCAAATGCAATCATCAATTGCAGGAATGGTGTCATGACTATGTCTTTTGAAAATTTGACATTGGAGTCAAACATCTTTTTCAATAACGGCAGCAATGCAGAGGATGATGACGATGTCCACGACATTAACATGATCGATACTTTCGTGGAAGATAGGACACCCCTTACCTTATCCTCTGATCCTCTAGAGACGTGCTTGGCCCACTCCCATGAGTTTGATGATGATATGATTAGGGAGACGTGTGCCTTGCTTGATACTGCACCGGTACTTGAAGTTAACCGGTGGAGGCCACAATTTGAAGAATTGCCACAAACTGATGTAGTGCCTCTACCGTCTAACCTCAAGGCACCGAAGCTTGACCTAAAACCTTTGCCCTCTGATTTGAAATATGCCTATTTAGGTCAAGATGAGACATACCCGGTGGTGATCTCTGCCCACCTGGAGAAAGAACAGGAGAGTATGCTCATATATACTCTTATTGAGCATAAAGGAGCCCTAGGATGGACGATAGCGGACCTCAAGGGAATCGATCTCTCGATTTGTACTCACCATATATATCTTGAGGAAAATGCGAAGACCGCTCGGCAACCACAACGTATGGTAAATCCAAACATGAAGGAAGTGGTTAAGGCCGAGGTTCTTAAACTATTGGATGTGGGTATTATATACCCTATATCTGATAGTCAATGGGTGAGTCCAACTCAGGTGGTTCCTAAGAAGTCCGGAATCACCATCGTAGCCAATGCTAATAATGAACTTGTGCCAACTAGAGTCACTACTAGTTGGAGAATGTGCATTGACTACAGAAAGTTGAATACCATCACAAGGAAGGACCACTTTCCTTTGCCCGTCATTGATCAAATCTTGGAAAGGCTAGCTGGTCATTCCTATTACTGTTTTCTTGACGGGTATTCGGGCTACAATCAGATTGAAATTGCCCCTGAGGACCAGGAAAAGACCACATTTACATGTCCCTATGGCACCTTTGCATACCGAAGGATGCCATTTGGACTATGTAATGCCCCTGCCACCTTTCAGCGATGTATGTTGAGTATCTTTTCTGATATGGTGGGGCAATATCTAGAGGTCTTCATGGACGATTTCTCTGTCTTTGGTTCATCTTTCAGCAAGTGCTTGGAAAGTCTTAAATGTGTGCTGAAAAGATGTGAAGAAAAGAACTTGGTACTTAATTGGGAGAAGTGTCATTTCATGGTTCATAAGGGGATTGTCCTTGGACATATCATCTCGTCCAAGGGAATTGAGGTAGATAAGGCAAAAATCGATCTTATCTCTAACCTACCTCCACCCAAGAACATCAGAGACGTGCAATCCTTCTTAGGACACGCAGGATTTTACAGGCGATTCATAAAGGACTTTAGTCTCCTCTATCGTCCTTTATGTAATCTTCTTCAAAAGGATGTTCCATACGAGTGGACTGAGCAATGCCAGAAAGCTTTTACCAAGCTTAAAAGCATGTTAACCACTGCACCCATCATGCAGCCACCCGACTGGAGCCTTCCTTTTGAGCTTATGTGCGACGCTTCTGATTATGCTCTTGGAGCGGTTCTAGGCCAGAGAAAAGATAAGAGGCCCTTCGTCATCCATTATGCGAGTAGGACTTTAAATCCTGCCCAAGTGAACTACTCGACTACAGAAAAGGAACTCTTAGCCGTAGTGTTCACCTTGGACAAATTTAGGTCCTACCTGATCGGATCCAAGATCATTATCTATACAGATCATGCGACACTGAAGTATCTTCTTTCTAAGAATGATTCTAAGCCCCGCTTGATACGATGGATCCTTCTACTCCAAGAATTTGATTTGGAAATTAAAGATAAAAAGAGAGTAGAGAACGTAGTGGCCGATCACCTTTTTCGCCTTAATACCTCTGATTCCCTTGAGGCGACCCATATTAATGATATGTTCCCTGATGAACAACTGTTCAGAGTCTCCCATTCACCTTGGTTCGCTGATATTGCTAATTATCTTGCTACAGGTTCCATACCGTCACATTGGACTGCGCAAGATAAGAAGAAATTTTTCACCGAGGTGCGCAAATTTTTCTGGGACGATCCATATCTGTTTAAATATTGCCAAGACCAGATCTTAAGGAGATGTGTGCCAGACGATGAGCATCAGAGTGTCATCTCCTTTTGTCACTCATAGGCCTGTGGTGGTCACTTTTCTGCAAAAAAGACCACGGCCAAGATTCTGCAGTGTGGCTTCTATTGGCACACTATGTTCAGGGATACTCATGAGTTTTGTAAAGCTTGTGAGCGTTGTCAGAAATTTGGAGCATTGTCCCGTCGAAATATGATGCCCTTGAATCCCATTCTTATCATAGAGGCATTTGATTACTGGGGCATCGATTTCATGGGACCATTCCCCCAATCTTTTGGAAATTTATATATTTTACTTGCCGTAGACTATGTCACTAAATGGGTCGAAGCAATTCCGTGTCGGAATAATGACCATCGCACGGTCATTAAATTCCTAAAAGAGAACATCCTTTCCCGATTTGGAACGCCTTGAGCTATTATTAGTGATGGGGGCTCACACTTTTGTAATAGGCCATTCGAGAGTTTAATGAAGAAATACGGTATCTCTCATAAGGTGAGCACCCCATACCACCCACAGACAAGTGGGCAAGCTGAGATTTCTAATAGGGAGATCAAACACATTTTGGAGAAAACGGTTAACCCTGACCGTAAGGATTGGTCAATTCGATTGACCGATGCCTTATGGGCGTACCGTACTACTTTTAAAACCCCTATTGGAATGTCTCCCTTTAGACTTGTCTATGGGAAGGCTTGTCACTTGCCTGTGGAGTTGGAACATAGAGCCTACTGGGCGATCAAAAATTTAAATTTCAATCTGAACAACGCTGGCTCGCTATGCAAACTTCAATTAAATGAACTTGAAGAAATCCAGAATGACGCATATGAGAATTCGAGAATTTACAAGGACAGGATGAAGGCGTTTCATGACCAACATATTCTACGAAAATCATTCACGCCAGGTCAGAAAGTCCTTTTGTATAATTCTCGATTACATCTCTTTCCGGGTAAGCTTCGATCTCGTTGGACCGGCCCTTACATTGTTGTTACTACATATCCTCATGGGGTCGTTGAGATAAGAGACCCCGACAATGGCAAGGAGTTTAAAGTAAATGGACATCGCTTAAAGCCATTTGTCGAAAAATTTGATTCAGAGGACATGTCCATGCCTCTGACTGATCCTATTTACCAGGACTGATCTCCTAGTCTGATGGAGGTATAGGTAGGTTTGCTGTTTGCATAGGACTAGGGTAGTTGCTTTGGTCTGGCTGAAGACGTTAAACTTAGCACTCCTGGGAGGCAACCCAGTTTTTCTTTCCATTTCATTTTCCTAGTTAGTTCAATGTTTGTGGGTAACATTACTGCAAACCCTCACGAGACTACAACTCGTCCACTAGGGGTAACCTAGGGGTTTAAAGGCTTGTTGCATATGCTAAATGCAATCGAGAGCACCTGCGAAAGTGGTATAGATAGGATTTATTTTTTTTGTGTTGCTTTCTCTCTCGTGCTGACCGGATTCTGTGCTGCGATCTCTTGGAAAGTCTCTCACGATTCATCATCCAGGTACTATCTTCCCATCACTTCACATTTACTTTTGTTGTCCCATGTGCATTCCATGCTCATATCTTTTACATTGAGGACAATGTAGCTTTTAGGTTAGGGGTGGGAGATTAGGTTACCTAATCAGTGTTTTTCTTGGTCTTGAGCAAAAAAAATTGTGAAAATTTTTTAAATTTTTTCTGGAAATTCTTGTGAATTTGAAGTGATTTTGACGACCATCTTGGATTTATAATGTTAAGATACGTATTGTTGGTAATTTACTACTCTTGGATTCAGTTGCTCGTTAGATTTCACAGTTAAGTTTGAATTATTAATCCATGATTAGAAGTTGTAAACATTGATTGAGTCATGATTTCCCATGTCACATCTCGCTTACACATTAAGATTTCAGTTTGAAACTGAAGGGTTAATTTGGTAATCACTGAGCATGAAAAGAACCAGCCTGAAAAACAAAAATTTCAGCATCAGTTTATAAAGAAGAATTGAAAGAGTAAGTCGCATAATCGTCATCATAGGTTTGCTCCCTATAGATGAAGATTCGATTCCCCATGGTTGACATGAGAAAAGAGTTAGGCGACAAGTTTTCACCATAGGTTTGCTCCCTATAGGTGAGGATTTGATTCCCCTCCTTGGCGCTACTGTTTATAAAGGAAATCAAAGGCTGATAGAACGAAAAGATGATCTAAAAGGCAAGTGTTGGTTTCAGTTTTGGTTGTCATGAATTTTATTACCAAAGATATCATGGAAAGTGACGATTAGATCTCTTAATGATGGTAAGTGAGATTATACTACACATGGAACTCAATGTTTAGAATTATTCTGGTTAATGGATTAATATTTGAACTTGATTATGAAGTTATTGTGCGCTTGAATAACAGGAGAAATTTATGCCTACCATTCATGTATCTTATAATTCTAGTATTTAAATTGTTTTTCATAAATCACTCGAGTTCATAGAAATTCTCCTGTAATTCTCAACTTAATTTTCGCATACTTTGCTCGGGACTAGCAAAATGCTGGTTGGGGGTTGTGTTGAGGGTCAAATATTGCATATTAGACCTCAGTTATTACCGGATTTATGAACATGCCACCGTTTAAAATCCTAATTTAATCGTGTTTGTGATGCAAGGTACATTTGCAAGAGTGGACTACAAAAAGGTGCAAAAAGTGTGTATTTGATGCTCTTAAATCACCACAGCAAGGGATGGACCCCAGGGGACCAAGATCAACGAATTTACACGCCAAAAATCCACGGAAATCGAGAAACTGAAGCTCAAGTGGCCTGAAAGTCAGACAAAATGCAAGATCACAGGGTTCCCACTATCTGTTCTGCTCGAAACTTTATACATGAGCTAAGGAGCGTAAATGAACCGTACACGTCAATTTTCAGCTATTAGATCCCTCTGAAAGTGGCCGAACGGACAGATCAGCCCCTTTAAACCTTAAGTGGGACCCACCTGATCTCTGGATATGCTTCAAGGTTGGACTCGACGCTTTAAATGAGGTAACATCATGGATGGATGGCACGGATTCCTTGAAAGCATCACAGTGGACCCCACATGGCGGCGCACGAGCGCACATGGTGGTGCACTCCAGAGCCGCACCGGACCCGAACTCGGTCAACCAGACCGCTGACCCGACCTCTTGCGCGAGAACGGACAGCGTCCTTCGCTGTCCGTCCGTTTTTGCCTAGTGAGGCCCACCTGTTATCCAACGGTCAGATCTGGACCGTTAATTGCATTCATAGGGCAGTTGTAACTCATGCCTAGGAGTCCTTTTTCTCCCATGCGAGCGATCCGAAGATTCTTTCTGTCAAATGGAAGATGGACGGCGGTATAGAAGAACCAGTGGGCCACACCTAATCTAACCCAAGATCAGTCGATTCCCACTACTTTTTCGTCGTGAATCTAATGGAAGGAGTGGATTTTACATCACTGACAATATGGGGTCCACCGACCATCACGGTGCGTCAACGTGGCCTTTGTTTCGCAACAAAGGTTGCGATTTTCTGTAGTGGACCAACACCACACTTCAAAAGCCTGATCTGGACCGTCCATCAGAGGCCCAAGCTTCCTATCGACCAAGCCTAGGTGACATAATTTCAAACAGACAGCGATAATGGCGTCCCAATCATCCCAACGTCGGTTGAACGGCTGTAAGATTGATCAGGTGGGCAGCATTAACGGACAGGAAAACCAATCTTTCTTGACAAAAATTTTAAGAGTAATCCAGTGGACGGTGTGAATTTTTCAGAAAAACAGTGAAGTGGGACCCACCGTGTACACAGCGTAAGTTTTGGAGGTAGTTTCCAAAGAAAAAAAACTCTAGTTGCATACGGACTCTCCCTTCCATGGTCCCTTGCTCATGTATAAAAGAAAGAAAGAGAGAGAAGGGAGAGGGGAGTCTGAGACGGACAGCCTGGAGGAGGCAGCAGGAAAGCTTGGGCCGAACGGTTTTGGACAGAGGGAGAGAGTAGTTTCTTCTCCTTTTGTTTTATTTATTGTTTATTTTTATTTTTTTTTACTTTGAGAGATAGTCTATCTATGACGGGCTAAACCTCTTAGCTAGGGCTAAGAGGTGAAGATTGTAGCGTGATGGGTGGCCTCTTTGCTTGTGCCTTTGTTTAGACTGAATTGATGTTGATTTGAGTTTTTATTAAGGGAATGTTTTCAGTCTTTAATGGTCTGTTGTGACTGAAATTATAATGGGTCTGCAATGGCTTTGAGCATGTCCTTTTTCCTCTTGATATTTATGACGTCAGGAAGCCCTGTTGTTCACCATCGTTTCCTGGGCATGGTCGGATGACGGTACCCTTCCTAACCTTCATAAACATGTTGATTGGTTGGTAATTAGATTAATTCTGTTGTTTGCTTTGTCTCCTGGGCATGGTTTGGTGATGGAATCCATTCTAATTCATATACCTCTCATCTCTTGAAAACTATATTAATGGCAGTTCAGTTAATTTCCCTGATTTTTAATCCAGGCATAAGATCTCCCTGATCTCTACAAGTGGATCCTCTGAATCCCTAGTTTTCTTTCTCTGAATTTCTTAAGTTTTATATTATTATTTCACCATTATTCCTCAAATCATACTTGGTTTAGAATTCATCTCATTCTAGTTCTAGATCTGGTTATTTTCAGATAACGTACAGGTTTCAGTCCCTGTGGGTTCGACCTCAGTCTTACCGAGTTTATTACTACATCACAACCCTATACTTGGGGAGTGAACACTCGCATCAGTCCATTCCCATCCTTTCTTATTCATCTAAATTATATTAGTGGGCCACAACTTTCCACTTTCTATCCACATCAATCTGCCCACATCCCCTTGCCATTTCTTGCAGTGGGTAATATTCCACTCTTTGGTGAGAGCATTGTAATTGGCTGTCCAATGACTTTATAAACATGGTTGTGTTTCTAATACTTACACATTACAATCAAGTATTAGAACTAGAATAAATATTAATTTTGCTCTATCCCTGGATTGCTATATCCAGTTTGTTTGGCACGCCCAGCCAATTCCGGGACTAAACCTTCCCATCCCTTCCAATCCCTCAAACCAAACACGTCCCGGCAAATTTGAATGGATTAGGGTGGATTGGATGGGATTTAGAGGTAATGATGGTGTTGTCATGCACATAGACAGAAAATGCTTGCAATGAATGTTTATGAGTACTTGGTAATTTTGGAGTCCTTGGTTAGGGTTTGGGCCTCCAGTACAAGTGCTGGAGCCGACGCTTTCAGAGTCCGAACTCATTATTTTGAAAAATAGAAAAATGCGAATGTTAGTAAATATGGATTTTCTTGTTAAGAAGAAAATGGAAGATGGATTGAAAAAAACATAGTTGAGATTTTATTTTTTTGGGTGACTTTGTTGCACTGAATTAATCCGGGTAGCGGAAGAGTTGTTTGCATTTGCAACAAATGAAGAAAACCTAGGACGCTACACCATGGATAAAGATTGTGGAGCTGAAGCAGAAAATTTCTATAATTCTTCTGGTTACTTGGATGAGTTGGTTTGGGGAGGAACATGGTTGTTTTTCGCCACTAGGAATGATTCATACCTTAGAAATGCGACTGAGAGGTTCGCCATGGAAGCGGAGCTGACTGCTGATACAGGAGTTTTTTACTGGAATAATAAGCTTTCGGCCGCTGCAGTAATCTGGACCGAGGGTGTGTTTGGATGCAATACCAAATTAAAATGCGATAATTGATCTAAATGGAAAGAACCCAATTGTAATTTACTTAGCATTGACATCGACGGGCCAGACTCGAGATTGCAACTACATTAGTTTCAAGTTGGATTTGAAACAAATGTGACTGATCGCCATAGGACTACAAAACTTTAAAATTTCAATGTAATTTCATTTGGGCATCCAAACACAGTCTAAATCTCTGAAACACTTTGAATTATTGCGGGTTCGTATTTTGTTCTGTTCTAATTGTGGGTTTTCTCCTCTCTCTCTCTTGTTTTTTTTTTTTTTGTAGGTTTTCCTAACAAGACTAAGATATCTCCATGATCTTGGCTACCCATTTGAAGCCACATTAAGATCAAGCTCAAACATGACTGACATTCTCATGTGTTCTTATCTCTCTATTCATCAAAACTTCAACATGACACCGGTAAATGCCCCCCCCCCCCCCCCCAAAAAAAAAAAAAAAAAAAAAAAATCTTATTTGCTTGCCACTTAAAAAATGAGTCCATCTCATTTCAATTTTAATTGCACTTATGTATTAGGTTATCAGGATGATTTTTAGTTCTTACCAACAAGAAAGAAATTTCATCTCTAATTCATAATCATGATTAATTAAAATGAGATGAACTCATTTTTAAGTGGCATCTAAACAAACCTTCGCCAGTGGAGAGTTGCACGTGAGTTTTTGCACACTCACATGTTTGTCATCACATGGTGCATGCCCCTTTCTTACTCTCTTAAGGAGTGGGCAACAAGCAGATATACAGGGTCCCCTGCCTTAGCAAGTGTATGATTTTGCGATCTCACACATATGTGACCTATAGTTTAGTGATGTAGATCATGGGTTTGATGGGTACGACTTCACTATTGGCTTAGTTTTCATTGAATGTACACTAATGCTATTTTTTTTCCCCTTAATTGTATAGGTGGGTTGATTCTCTTGAGGCTTGATCATGGTGGCCAGCTACTGCAGCCCTCATAGGAAATTATACAAAGACTATCTTGGTATTATTAGAAGTTATGGAGGGAGTTGTGGCTCTTAGTCATTTTCCCTACAAATGTTGAACATCTTCTCTACATCTCAGGTAATTTATTGAGAGTATATCAGTAATTTGGTTAACACATTGATTAATCAAAATCAAATAACTAATCAACCACCTCATGGATGACCTAATGGTAAAAAAATGCATCCGTTACCTGTTTATAACTTCCATCTGGAGATTTTATTTTCATCTGAACTACTGTCCTAAACTTTTCTTGGGCCATCCAAAAATAGGTCACAGATCAGATAATTAACTTCTGATCAGCACCATTTTTGGGGATGGCTCATCCAAGAGGTGGTCCATGAATTGGACAGTAAGGATCTGTTACCAAGTGTATTACATTAAAAGGAAACAAGGTGAATTTTATTTATATCTTACAAAATATAGTCTGGCTAAGGATTTGGGAACAAAAATAGTTAACCATCTTTGGTTTGAGAATTGTATGAAGGAAGAGAAATGCCTACCAGAGAGTCCAGTGGAATCTCAAATCCAGATTGTTTTGGTTATTGTAGAGTTTGATTAATGGACATTTTTTTGCAGAATTTTGATCATTGTACTGTATTTCAACCATCTATTATACTTCCAATGATCTGAAGTTAGAAGATCAAATTAGTGTAGATTTTTAGTTTATGATCTATCAAATTAGTGTAGAGTTAATGTGATCCAAATCAATTTAGCTTCACCAATCTCACATACGTATGTCTTAGCATGTGTGTTCATATATAGTCAAGACATGTTCTTGTATAAATGATAGTACACAACTACACATTATCCACAAATACTACACAAGGGATTTATATATATATATATATATATATATATATATATATATATATATCTTACTACATATAGATTGTCACACCATTTTAATCCTTGGTTTTCAATGACAGATGGGGTCCATGGTCCAATAATCCAAACCCATGCATGTTTGTCCCAACAGCAGATGGACTACGCCCAACAATCTCCTCGATAGGACAATCCCAACCTATCAATTTCTGGCTTCTATATAAAAGGTTACGTTGTCTTCTCTCACTCATGTACTATTTCACGTTATAAAAATTTCAAGTAAATTGTACGAGGTTTACAGTAATCTTGGAGATTAGAAAATTTCCAAGTATGTGCATTTCAGTCTGAGTTATTTCTCTAATGACGATAGCCTTGAGAGGGTTGATACGAGGGATAGGTTGATTGCAAGAGGCCGATTAAAACTATATTGGGTTATCTTGCTGGTCTTGAAATGATTATGTCCGGCAAGATAACCCAATATAGTTTTAATCGGCCTCTTGCAATCAACTCATCCCTCATATTAACCCTCCCAAGGCTATCGTGATTAGAGAAATAACTCAGACTGAAATGCACATAATTGAAAATTTTCTAATTTCTAAGATTACTATAAACCTCGTACAATTTACTTAAAATTTTCATCAGCTGTAGGTCATATGGTATAAAGAGCTTGTCTGTCTCTACCAACCGAACATAAAACACTATCTCAATGGCAAATTTTCAGCCTATGAATCTTGTGTATATGCAAAAATGCAATAGAAGTGGTTAATGCTTTTAATTATTCAATGTCTAACTACTATCCATTGTAGGGACCGTCTGATGAATAGTCTTCAAGATTGGTTTTCATTCATAAAAAAAATAGATGCCTACCTTGTTTTTAAATGTATTTGCTCGATATTGATGGAGCAGACCCGGATGTGCGTCGGAGCTATCCGGAAGAGCGGGGGTCCCTGGAAGGTGGGAACTGCTGTTATGACCATGATGAAGCTATCCATTTCCTATGGACAACATTGAAAGGGCTTGGCCATTTGGATAAGCCATATTTATGTATTTGCTCGAGATTAATGGAGCAGACCCGGATGTGCGTCGGAGCTATCCGGATGAGCGGGGGTCCCTGGAAGGTGGGAACTGCTGTTATGACCATGATGAAGCTGTCCATTTCCTATGGACAAAATTGGAAGGGCCTGGCCATTTGGACAGGCCATATTTATGTATTTGCTCGAGATTAATGGAGCAGACCCGGATGAGCGGGGGTCCCTGGAAGGTGGGAACCGCTGTTATGACCATGATGAAGCTGTCCATTTCCTATGGACAGCATTGGAGGGGCTCAGCCATTTGGACAGCCGTGTTTATATCTGTATTTGCAGTACCACACCCCTAACCCTAAACCAAAACCTTTAACCTAAACCTTAACCTAAACCTAAACTAAACATAAATCTAAACCTAAACCTATACCTATAACCTAAACCTATACTTATAACCTTAACCCAAACTTATAACCTTAACCTAAACCTCTTCTCAAATCCCTAAACTTATACTTATAACCTAAACCTAAACAAAAACCTTAACCTATAACCTATACTTATATCCTAAACCTAAACTTACAACTTTAACCTAAACCTATACTTATAACCTAAACCTTTTCTCAAATCCCAAAACCTATACTTATAACCTAAACCTAAACCTTAACCTATAACCCAACCTAAACCTATACTTATAACCTAAACCTATTCTCTAATCCCAAAACCCATAACCTAAACCTAAACGTTATTCTAAACTTATAACCATAACCAAAACCAAAACCTATAACCTAAACCCGAACCTAAACCCGAACGCGAACCCGAATCCCTAAACTTTAACTCAAACCTAAACCTATAACTTTAATTCAAACCTAAACCTATAACCTAAACTTATAACCTTAACCTAAACCTAAAACCAAAACCAAAACCAAAACCTATAACCTAAACTTATAAACTATAACCTAAACCTAAAACCTAAGGGCCTGTTTGGATGGGTGGATTGGAAGGGATTGAATGGTATTAAGGTGGATGGCATGGATTTCAAGGCAACGATGGTGTTGTCAGTGCATTGTCTTAAGATCCATGGGATTGCTATATCCCAGGATTGCTATATGGAGTCTGTTTGGCACGCCCAACCAATCTCGGGATTAAACCTTCCCATCCCTTCCAATCCCTCAACCCAAACATGTCCCAGGCAAATTTGAACTGATTAGGGTGGAGCTGGATTGGATTTAAAGGTAGTGATGGTGTTGTCAGGGGATTGTCTTAAGATCCATGAGATAACTATATCCTGAGATAAGATCACCCAGTCTGTTTGGCACGCCCGGCCAATCCCGGGATTTAACTTCCAATCCCTTCCAATACCATCCAATCCCTTCCAATCAGTCCGCCCAAATGAGCCCTAAATGTATTCTCAAATCCCTAAACCTAAACCTACACCAAACCCCAATCTCAACTCCCCAACCTAAACCTAAACCTAAACATGAAAACCCAAGCCTAAACCCGATCTTGATTTCGAACCTGATTTCTTAAACCTAAAACCTAAATGTATTCTCAAATCCCCAAACCTAAACCTACACCTAATCCTAATCTCAACTCCCTAACCTAAACCTAATCCTAAACTTGAAAACCCACACCTAAACCCGATCCCAAACCCGAACCCGATTTCTAAACCTAGACCTTAACCTATTCTCAATTCACTAAAGCTATAACCTATAACCTAACTTAAACCTAAACCTATAACCAACACTTATAACCTAAACCTAAACCTAAAACCTTAACTTAAACTTAACTTATAATCCATAACAGAAACCTAAACCTAAGACCTAAATGTATTCTCAAATCCCTAAACCTAAACCTACACCTAATCCCAATCTCAACTCCCTAACCTAAACTTAAACCTAAACTTGAAAACCCAAGCCTAAACCCGATCCCGAACCCGAACTCGATTTCCTAAAGCTAAACCTTAACCTATTCTCAATTCCCGAAGTTATAACCTATAACCTATAACCTAAACCTAAACCTATAACCTTAACCTATAACCTTAACATAAATCAAAAACCTAAACGTTAACCTAAACCAAAACCTATAACCTAAACCAAAACCTGTAACCTAAACCTAAACCTGAACTTATAACCTTAACCTAAACCTAAAACCAAAACTTAAACCTATAACCTAAACCTATAAACTAAAACTTAGACTTAAACCTAATCCTAAACCTATAACCTAAACCAAAAGCTATAACCTTAACCTAAATAAAAACCTATAACTCGACACCTAAACTTATAACCTTAACCTAAACCTAAAACCAAAACCTAAACCTATAAGCTAAAACCTAAACCTATAACCTAAAACCTATACCTAAACCTTAACCTATAACCTATAACCTAAACCTATAACCTTAACATAAACCCAAAAACTAAACCTTAACCAAAACCTATAACCTTAACCTAAACAAAAACCTTAACTTATAACCTTAACCTAAACCTAAAACCAAAACCTAAACCTATAACCTAAACCTATAAACTATAACCTAAACCTAAACCTAAACCTAAACTTAAACCTATAACCTAAACCAAAACCTATAACCTATAACCTAAACCTAACCTAAACCTATAACCTTAACCTAAACCTAAAACCTAAACCTTAACCTAAACCAAAGCCTATAACCTTAACCTAAACCAAAACACGTAACCTAAACCTTAACTTAAACCTAAAACCGAACCTAAACCCATAACTTATAACCTAAACCTATAAACTAAAACCTAAACCTAAACCAAAACCTATAACCTCAACCTAAACAAAAACCTATAAACTAAAACCTAAACTTAAACCTATAACCTAAACAAAAACCTATAACCTAAACCTAAACAAAAACCTATAAACTAAAACCTAAACTTAAACCTATAACCTAAACAAAACCTATAACCTAAACCTTAACAAAACTATAACCTATAACCTATAACCTAAACCTAAAACCAAAACCAAAACCTATAACCTAAACCTAAACCTATACCTAAACATTAACCTATTCTCAAATCCCTAAACCTAAACCTACACCTAATCCCAATCTCAACTCCCTAACCTAAACCTAAACCCGATCCCGAACACAACCCGATTCCTAAACCTAAACCTAAACCAATTCTCAATTCCCTAAACCTAGACCTTATAACCTAAACCTAAAACTAAACCCAATTCTCTAAACCTAAACCTAAACCAATTCTCAATTACCTAAACCTATACCTTATAACTTAAACCTAAACTCGAACCTTAAATTGAACCTAAACCTATAACCTTAACCTAAACCAAAACCTATGACCTAAAACCTCATCCTATTTACCTCAGTAACCTAAACTTATAACCTATTACCTACTATTCACCTAAACCTAAATCCTAAACCTTAACCTATAACCTAAGACCTAAACCTAAAACCTAAATGTATTCTCAAATCCCTAAACCTAAACCTACACCTAATCCTAATCTCAACTCCCAAACCTAAACCTAAGCTTAACCTTGAAAACCCAAACCTAAACCCGATCCCGAACCCAAAACCGATTCCCTAAACCTAAACCCAAACCAATTCTCAATTCCCTAAACCTATACCTTATAACCTAAACCTAAACCTGAACCTAAACCTTAACCTTAACCAAAACTAAAACCTATGACCTAAAACCTTAACCTATTACCTATAACCTAAACTTATAACCTATTACCTACCATTCACCTAAACTTAAATCCTAAACCTTAACCTATAACCTAAGACCTAAACCTAAAACCTAAATGTATTCTCAAATCCATAAACCTAAACCTACACCTAATCCTAATCTCAACTCCTTAACCTAAACCTAAGCTTTAACTTGAAAACCCAAACCTAAACCCGATCCCGAACCCCAACCCGATTCCCTAAACCTAAACCCAAACCAATTCTCAATTCCCTAAACCTTAACCTATTCTCAAATCCCTAAACCTAAACCTACACCAAATCCCAATCTCAACTCCCTAACCTAAACCTAAACCTAAACATGAAAACCCAAGCCTAAACCCGATCCAAAACCCGAACCCGATTTCCTAAACCTAAACCTTTACCTATTTTCAAATCCCTCAACCTAAACTTACACCAAATCCTAATCTCAACTCCCTAACCTAAACCTAAACCTGAACTTGAAAACCCAAACTTAAACCCGATCCCGAACCCAAACCCGGTTTCTAAACCTAAACCTTAACCTATTCTCAATTCCCAAAGCTATAACCTATAACCTTAACCTAAACCTAAACCTAAAACCAAAACCAAAACCTATAACCTAAACCTATAAGCTAAAACCTAAACCTAAAACCTAAAACCTAAATGTATTCTCAAATCCCTAAACCTAAACCTACACCAAATCCTAATCACAACTCTCTAAACCTAACCTAAACCTAATCTAAAAACCCAAACCTAAACCCGATCCCGAACCCGAACCCGGTTCTAAACCTCAACCTTAACCTATTCTCAATTCCCAAAGCTATAACCTATAACCTATAACCTAAACCTAAACCTAACCTAAACCTATAACCTTAACCTAAACCCAAAACCTAAACCTTAACCTAAACCAAAGCCTATAACCTTAACTTAAACTAAAACACTCAGTAACCTAAACCTTAACCTAAACCTAAAACCAGAACCTAAACCTATAAACTAAAACCTAAACCTAAACCTATAACCTAAACCAAAACCTATAACAACAACCTAAAGAAAAACCTATAAACTAACCTAAACCTAAACCAAAACCTATAACCTCAACCTAAACAAAAACCTATAACATAAACCTTAACCTATAACCTATAACCTAAACCTAAAACCAAAACCTAAACCTATATGCTAAAACCTAAACCTAAACCTTAACCTATACCTAAACCTTAACCTATTCTCAAATCCCTAAACCTATGCCTACACCTAATCCCAATCTCAACTCCCTAACCTAAACCTAAACCTAAACTTGAAAACCCAAGCCTAAACCCGATCCCGAACCCGAACCCGATTTCCTAAAGCTAAACCTTAACCTTAACCTATTCTCAAATCCCTAAACCTAAACCTACACCAAATCCCAATCTCAACTCCCTAACCTAAACCTAAACTTAATCATGAAAACCCAAGCCTAAGCCCGATCCAGAACCCGAACCCGATTTCCTAAACTTAAACCTTTACCTATTTTCAAATCCCTAAACCTAAACCTACACCAAATCCTAATCTCAACTCCCTAACCTAAACCTAAACCTAAACTTGAAAACCCAAACCTAAACCCGATCCCAAACCCGAACCCAGTTTCTAAACCTAAACCATAACCTATTCTCAATTCCCAAAGCTATAACCTATAACCTAAACCTATACCTAACCTTAACCTATAACCTAAACCTAAAACCAAAACCAAAACCAAAACCTATAACCTAAAACCTAAACTTAAAACCTATAACCTAAATGTATTCTCAAATCCCTCAACCTAAACCTACATCAAATCCTAATCCCAACTCCCTAACCTAAACCTAAACTTGAAAACCCAAACTGATCCCGAACCCGAACCCGTTTCTAAACTAAACCTTAACCTATTCTCAATTCCCAAAGCTATAACCCATAACTTAAACCTAAATCGAACCTAAACCTATAACCTTAACCTAAACCTAAACCTAAAACCAAAACCTAAACCTATTACCTAAACTTATCACCTATAACCTAAACCTAAACCTAAACTCCAAAACCTAAACTCCCTAACCTGTGATGATTTTTGTTTATTTGTTAATGTTAAATTTATATGTATTTATGCGTGAATGAATGTGATGCGAGATAAGATTGTTTGTGTTTGGATGAATGTAGTTTATGTTTGGGTTTGGTTTTGGGTTTAGGCTGATGTGAATGTCAATATGATGAAATATATTATATAACAAGTGTATATCAGGATGAATATGATGAAATATATTGTTAACAGGTGTATATCAGGAATTTTGTGCAGAATTTTGAACCGTATATTTAAAAAAAAAAAAAAAAACTTTTAAATTTTAAAAAAAATTTTCGTAGCTAAAATTGTGGAATATTTTTTAGCAAAATTTTTTTTTTTTAAAATATACAGATTCAAAATTCGCACAAAAAAAACATCTACTTTTTAAAACATCTTGGAATTTTTTGTGAATATTTTATTTGCAAAAAGTTTTTTTTTTTTAAATATACAGATTTAAATTCGCACAAATTCTGATATACTCTAGGATTTTTAAAGTCTTTTTTTATCTTGGAATTTTTTTGCGCAAAAAAATATTTTTTCATTTGCTAAAAAGTTTTTATTTTTTTTTAAATATTTTCGAGTTCAAAATTCAGACCAAATTCTGATATACATCTAGGATTTTTTTTTTAAAGTCTTTTTTTTTCATATACAGTTCAAAAATTCGCACAAAAAAATATCTAGGATTTTTAGCAGCGAAAATTTTCACTGCTAAAACATCTTGGAATTTTTTTGGCGGCGAATATTTTCGTTGCTAAAAGTCTTGTATAGTATTTTTTAGTGGTGAATAGTTTCGCAGCTAATAGTCTTGGAAAATTTATTTTGCCGCAAATATTTTCACTGCTAAAATCTTTTGGAAAATATTTTTAGCGTAAAACTTTCATTCTAAACGTCTTGTATAGTATTTTTTAGCGGCAAACAGTTTCGCAGCTAATAGTCTTGGAAAATTTATTTTGCCGCAAATATTTTCACTACTAAAATCTTTTGAAAAATAGTTTTAGCGTGAAACATTTATTTCTAAAAGTCTTGTATAGTATTTTTTAGCGTGAAGAGTTTCATGACTAATAGTCTTGAAAATTTTATTTTACAAAATATTTTATTTGCTAAAAATCTTTTGGAAAATATTTTTAGCAGTGAAATATTTCGCTGCTAAAAGTCTTGTATAGTATTTTTTAGTGACGAACATTTTCACCGCTAAAAGTTTATGTTGTTTGGATTTAAATTAATATGAATGTGAATGTGATGAATATGATGAAATATATTATTAACAGGAGTATATCCGGAATATTGTACGTATTTTGAACTGGAATAATTTTTTTTAAAAGCAAAGTTTTGGCGACGATAATTTTCGTTGCTAAAAGATGTTTAGTTTTAGCAACGAAAATTGTCGCTGCGAAAAGTCTTGAACACTACAAAAGTTTTAGCAGCGATAATTTTCGCCGCTAAAAGTCAGTACAAGACTTTTAGCCGCGAAATATTTCACCGCGAAAAGTATTTTTTCATTGCGAAAAGTCTCATACTGTATTTTTAGAAGCGAAAGTTTTCGCAGCGAAAAGAAATTTATTCCGCATCGATATAAACTGTGTAGCATTTAACGGCGAAAATTTTCGTCGCTAAAAGTATGGTGCACTAGTGTTAGCGACAAAAATTTTCGTCGCTAAAAGTGACTTGTGGCGACGAAAATAAGTTTCGTCGCTAAAAGTTTCATCGCTAAAAACCCTCTTTGTTGTAGTGATACTTATAACCTAAACCTAGACCTTAACCTTAACCTATAACCTATACTTATAACCTTAACATAAACCTAGACCTTAACCTAAACCTAAACCCAAAGTTATAACCTAAACCTATTCTCAAATCCCAAAACCCATAACCTTAACCTAAACCTATACCTATAAACCAACCTAAACCTATACTTATAACCTAAACCTATTCTCAAATCCCAAAACCCAAAACTTTAACCTAAACCTATACTTATAACCTAAGCTTATTCTAAATCCCAAAACACAAAACCTTAACCAAAACGTATAGCCTATACTTATAACCTAAAGCTAAACTTATAACCTTAACCTAAACCTATTCTCAAATCTCAAAACTTATAACCTAAACCTAGACCTTAACCTTAACCTTAACCTATAATTTATACTTATAACCTTAACCTAAACCTAGACCTTAACCTAAACCTAAACCTAAACCTAAACCCAAACTTATAACCTAAACCTATTCTCAAATCCCAAAACCCATAACCTAAACCTAAACCTTAACCTATAACCCAACCTAAACCCAAACTTATAACCTAAGCCTATTCTCAAATCCCAAAACCCATAACCTTAACCTAAACCTATACCTATAACCCAACCTAAACCTAACTTATAACCTATTCTCAAATCCCAAAACCTAAAACCTTAACGTAAACCTATACTTATAACCTAAGCCTATTCTCAAATCCCAAAACCCAAAACCTTAACCAAAACCTATAGCCTATACTTATAACCTAAACCTAAACTTATAACCTTAACCTAAGCCTATTCTCAAATCCCAAAACTTATACTTATAACCTAAACCTAGACCTTAACCTTAACCTTAACCTATAACCTATACTTATAACCTTAACTTAAACCTAGACCTTAACCTAAACCTATAACCTAAACCTATTCTCAAATCCCAAAACTCATAACCTAAACCTAAACCTTAACCTATAACCCAACCTAAACCCAAACTTATAACCTAAGCCTATTCTCAAATCCCAAAACCTATAACCTTAACCTAAACCTATACCTATAACCAATCTAAACCTATACTTATAACCTAAACCTATTCTCAAATCCTAAAACCCAAAACCTTAACCTAAACCTATACTTATAACCTAAGCCTATTCTTAATTACCAAAACCCAAAACCTTAACCAAAACCTATAGCTTATACTTATAACCTAAACCTAAACTTATAACCTTAACCTAAACCTATTCTCAAATCACAAAACTTATACTTAGAACCTAAACCTAGACCTTAACCGTAACCTTAACCTATAACCTATAACCTATACTTATAACCTAAACCTAAACTTATAACCTAAACCTTATCTCTGAACCTATTCTCAAATCCCTAAACCTATAACTTACACTTATAACTTAGCTATAATCTAAACATAAAACCCGATCCCGATCCCGAACCCGATTTCCTAAACCTAAACCTTAACGTATTTTCAAATCCCTAATCCTAAACCTACACCTAATCCTAATCTCAACTCCAATTCCCTAAACCTAAACCTAAACTTATACCTATTCTCAAATCCCTAAACCTAAACCTAAACCTAAACTTATACCTATTCTCAATTCCCTAAACCTAAACATATAACCTAAACCTATAACCTAGCCTAATCTTAAAGCTATTTCCCTAAACTGACTTTAGTCTTTTCATTATAGACATGGATACGAGTTGGATGCGAGCTAAGAACAGGTTTGGCCTAGAGTATAAACAAGGGGTTCAAGAGTTCATGGAATTTGCGTGAAATCGGACAGATTCAAGGAATAGGATTAGGTGTCCTTGTCGAAAATGCAAGAACATAATATCTAAAACTTTAGACAAAGTAGAGGACGATTTGTTCATAGTTGGGATTAACCAAAGTTACACTTGGTGGATCTATCATGGTGAAGATATGACCTATAGAGTTGCCCCCATTGAAGTCCTTACTGACCCAATTGTGCCAGATGACGAGGATGAAGATGTTGACGAAATGCAAGATATCATAGGGGATGTGTTCAGGGGAACAACTGCGAATACTGATTTTGCAGCGATAAGCAATAGCCAAGATATTCCTCCAATGGGTGATGACGAATTAGAAAAGTTTAGTAGGTTGTTGAGGGATGCGCAACGTCCACTTTATTCGGGGTGTGAGAACTTCTCCAAGTTGAATTTTCTTACAAAGTTACTTCATTTGAAGACAATAAATTGTTGGAGTAATAAATCATTCAACATGTCACTTGAGTTGTTGAAAGAAGCATTACCGGATGGTGAGACATTGCTTAAGTCTCATTACGAGGCAAAATCCTTGACGCGCGACTTGGGCCTTGATTACACCCTCATACATGCATGTATAAATGATTGTTTATTGTATTGGAAATAACATGATAAGGTTGAAGAGTGTCATTTTTGTGGAGAGTCTAGGTGGAAGTATGACAAAGCTGGGCGTAAGAATATCCCACAAAAGGTGTTAAGGTACTTCCCATTGAAACCCAGATTGTAAAGATTGTTTATGTCTCGTAAGACGGCTGAAGATATGAGGTGACATAAGGAGAAACACGTTCATGATGATAGTACACTGACACATCTTGCAGACTCTGAAGCCTGGCAAAATTTTGACAAGCAACATGACTGGTTTGCAGACGATTCTCGCAATGTTCGACTAGGTCTTGTAAGTGATGGTTTTAATCCATTTGGTAATATGAGTAGCACGTACAGTATGTGACCAGTGGTGCTTATGCCCTACAATTTACCTCATTGGTTGTGTATGAAAGAGTCATTTTTCATGATGTCATTGATTATTCCTAGACCCAGGTCACCTGAGAATGACATTGATGTATATTTGCGACCGTTAGTAAATGAGTTAAACGAGTTGTGGAGTCAAGGTGTAGAAACGTATGACAGATTTGTAGGACAGACATTTCGATTGCATGCAGCAGTCTTGTAGACAATAAATGACTTTCTCGAGTATGAAAATTTGTCTGGGTGGAGCACGAAGGGCAAGTTAGCTTGTCCTACATGTGGGATTGAGACTTGTTCATTATCATTGAAGCATGGTAGAAAAATGTGTTATATGGGCCATCGTTGCTTCCTTCCGAGCGATCATAGTTGGCGCATGAAGACGATGATTTTTTATGGCAAACAAGATCATAGGCCACCCCTTAAAGAGCTATCTGAGAAGATGTGATGCAACAACTAAGTAATATTGGAGAAGTTAGATTTGGTAAGGCATCGCACTTGAAGAAGAGGAAACGTACAGTATTGGACTATAACTGGAGGAAGAAGAGCATCTTTTTTTGAGTTGCCCTATTGGAGCGATTTGAAATTACGACACAACTTGAATATCATGCATATTGAGAAAAATATATGTGACAATATCTTCGGAACATTGATGAACATAGAGAAGAAAATAAAAGACAGTTTCAAGGCTCGATTGGATCTACAAGAAATGGGTTTAAAGAAAGAGTTGCACTTGCAACCACATGAAAATTCATATACTATACCAGCAGCCTGCTACACGTTGACAAAACTAGAGAGAGCGTTTATGTGAATGGTTGAGATCGGTGAAGTTTTTCGATGGGTGTGCATCAAACATATCTCGCTGCGTAAACGTTACGGAATGCAAGGTAACAGGAATGAAAAGTCATAATTGTCACGTCCTTCTGCAACACCTACTGCCGGTTGCGATTCATGGATTCCTAAGCAAAGATATCAGTGCAGCGCTGATTGAGTTGGGGATATTCTTTAAAGATTTGTTTTCAAAATCGTTGAATGTAGATGTTATTAAACGACTGGATAGGGACATTGTCATAATCCTTCGCAAACTTAAAAGAATATTTTTACCTGCATTTTTCAATGTCATGGTACACCTAGCTATTCACTTGACACACGAGGTGAAGCTTGCAGGCCCAGTACAATATCGTTGGATGTATCCAATCGAAAGGTGGTAGAATCTATTAAAATTTTTATTCATTCCATAAACTACATATATCCATATTTTCATATGTATAACATATTGGTTTTATGTATAGATACCTTCACACACTCAAACGATTTGTAAGGAATAAGGCACGACTGGAGGGGTCGATACCTGAAGCGTACATTGATAATGAGTGCCTTACATTTTGCTCCATATATCTTCGTGGCATAGAGACTAGATTCAACCAAGAAGATCGAAATGCCGATGAAGGGCAAGAGCATGAACAAGGACTCATATCTGTATTTGCACATAACGGTCATCCTTTAGGATCCCTGACGTTTCAGGATATGGACCTTGGGGATTTAGCAAAGGCGCGGTGGTATGTGTTGAATAATTGTGAAGAAATAGAGTTGTACTTAGAGTAAGTCTTCCCTCGATTATTGTTTTCTCTACATACGATGATCTTAATGTTTTTTGCTGATGACGTGCCATTTATGTGTAGCGAACACATAGATGAGATGAAATCCAAATTTTCTACAAATTATGATCGAATGCATCAGGACCAGTTTCTAGAATGGTTCGCTAAACGTGTAAGATTTCACATTGTACTCACCACACTTAGAATTTTCATTGTATTCCACATTATTTCAACCTAAGAAAATCTCTAATCAATTATATTCTACACATGATAATAGATGACGACGTTGCGCATGAGCAACTCTGCTAATGCGTCTGATGCACTATACTCACTGGCGTGTGGCCATGACAGACGTGTATCTAGATAGACAGGTTGTATTGTAAACGAGATTCGGTTCCACACTGAAGAACGTGAGAAGTGTAGGACCACACAAAATAGTGGGGTGGTTGTGAAGGGAACAAATGAGGGGGGTGAAATTGACTTTTATGGAATTTTGACTGATATTATTGAGCTGAGTTATTATATGAGAAAACGGGTGTACTTATTTAGATGTGATTGGTGGGACATTGAAAATAAGAAGTTGGGAATACAGACTGACAACTACTTTACGAGCATAAATTTATCTCGAAAGTGGTTTAAGGACGACCCATTTGTCCTCGCCAGCTAAGCCGAACAAGTATTTTACCTTGTTGATACAAAGTTAGGCGGCTCTTGGCACATGGTGCAGAAAATAAAGCCTAGGAACATATTTGACGTTCCCGTACCAGAAGTTGAAGATAGGGAGGATGAGGAAAATGACACATCTAGGGTTGAACAAGCATATCAAAAAGACATGCCATCTAGGGATACAGGGACTGATTCAAGTGTTGGTATTGATGTGGTGCAATTAGACAGAGATGATGTGCCACCTGATCATGTTGATGCCTCAATAATTCAAGACATTGTTAGAGATGATAGCGGTTTTATTGATGACAACGTTGCAGACGATGAGGAGGAAATACTGATCAGCGATAGTGATGGTGAAGAAGAAATAGCCCTAAATGATCGTGATACAGACGATGATTATTAAATATACACATGATTTACATGTCATTTTTCAATTCGAATAATTTATGTATTCCATGTATACGTGAAAATTACGAGTCATGATTAATTCCTTTTATTGACCTGTTTAAAATCCACATTTGCAGTTGAGTCAATTTTTGATCTTGTCATCCTCAAACCGGAGCATAGCAGAAGCACGCAATATACTTCATCAGTTGTTACAGATGGACGTTTCGGTCCTATCTTCTTCTGATAGGACCATAGAGATACCCGATCTGGTCGATGAGTGTAGAGTGAAATATATCGACGATGACTCAGACGAAAGATATACTATCTCAAAGAAATTTCGGGGCTGATAGAGATATATAATCACGGGAAACGAAATATGGAAGATGCGACTCTGTCACTTGCACATCTGAATGGAGTCCCGAAAGACCAGATTTCTCCTATTGTGACTGACATGTTGACTATGAAAATGTCGAATGCTTCACACTACATGACATATTCTGAAGCATACGATAACTTACGCAAGAAGTATTTCGGATAGTTTACTTCAAAGTTGTATCGTATTACAATGAAATATGTGTATTTATTATATAATGATAATGTGTAATGGAATTTCTAAGGGTTATAGATTAAAGTTTACAGTTTTATTATATTCTGCTTACATTATAGTGTAATGGTTTAATCATATTTTAATTATCTCTCTGAGCATAAGCACAAATACATTCTATTGTCAACATTACTTGTATAATGTTTTAGTATATTCCACTTGTATTGACATTGTTTAAATTTATAAGTTCATATCTCGCACATATTCAGTGATGGCACCAGGTAGGAGAGCACGTCGTTCGCATACTAGATCTACCTCTTCTACCCGTGATGTGACAGAGACAGTATCGCCGTCATATGTTGCATTGTAGGCGTCTGATCCCTCAGTCGCGCATACACCGGGCACTGCATGTAAGTCTAGACATATATTTCTTTTAATGACTTTTTTTTATGTTTACTTATATATTTCTTTTGCAACAGCGTCGTCGACCAGCCGACGAGGACGTGGACCCACGTGTGGGTTGCTTTTAGAGTGACTTACGCGTGAGGGTAGGGTGATGGTAGAGTTCCCACATGACTGCATTAGACCTATTGGGAACAATGTCAGACTGTTTACATCAAAGGTCGGTGTCTTATGCCGATTTCTTATCCCCCCACCACCCCCCGTTGGGCAGACATGACAGATAATGTGCAGCAGCTCATCCGTCAGCACCTTCAGGTAAATTTTAGTAAATTAAAATTTATTTTATGAAAGTTCATTTACTTTTAACTTATTATCTTAATAAGTTTATTGCCTTAATCTATTATTTACAAAATTGCAGGATAAATTTGACTTCGATTTGAGTGTGTCGTCGACGACATGATGAAGGAGCGGTTCAAGGATTATCGCAATAAGTTACACCGACAATACAAGAGGTGCGTGAGCTACAAGGAGGTCGCATAGTCCGCACCACCGCACGTGACTGATGAGGACTGGCAGATACTCGGCGATAGGTTTTCGTCTAATTCTTTTCAGGTAATATTTACATATTTATGATATCTTAATGCAATAATTAAATTCGCAATTAATAACAATGTATTATGAATAATGTGTTCAAAAGAAGAGCAAAATAAATTCTGATAATAGGGAAAAGTTGGCAGTGAACCACATAGCTAGTTCAAAGTCATTTATACGACTTCGTCAAGACATGGTAAGAAATTACTGGTAATTATTACGTTTATATATTCTTTCTATGCATTTATATTAACTTTATTGTCCTTTCGATTACGCAGCGAGATTCCGTCACTGGCCAGGAGCCTTAACTAGTAAACTTCTACAAAGGAACTCACTGTCGGCAAAAGACAGGATCTTGGATACATCCTAGAGCCAGCGAGATTTGGTTAAAATCTTTACATTGTAAAATTTAATTGCATTAAATTATAATAATGTCATTATTATGAAAATTCATTTATTTTCATTGCAGGAGGAGATGGACACCTTACGCAGTCAGCCCACTCTCGATGGTACTCAGTGGAGTGAGCCAGAGATCTTGAGTCAGGTGCTTGGCACCCGATCTGGATATGTGCGTGGGTTTGGTCATGGTGTCAAGCTCACGGCACCCGCTAGAGCTACCTCCACCCGTTCCAACGTCGTTGGTGATAGCGCCGTACAGCGAGCTGATATCATAAAGAGAGGTTCAACAACTATGGGTTGTCGTCCATGACATCAAAGAGCAGGTTGAGAGGCAGAGGGAGGAGGATGGAGGAGCTGGAGAGGCAAAGGGAGGAGTATGTGAGGAAGATGGAGGAGTTGATGAGGGAGAGGGAGGAACAGGCGAGGGAGAGGGAGGAGCAAGCGAGGCATATGGAGGAGATGAGAGTGGCGCATGAGCGACGGATGATGGAGATGTTTCAGGCTCTCACTGCACGCTTACCCACCGATGCCCCGCCACCTCCGCCTTCGTCTTCGTGAATTTTTGTATTTTATTTATGATGTTTAAACTTATATGTATTTACGCGTGAATGAATGTGATGTGGATAAGATATGTTTGTGTTTGGATGGATTTACCAGTTTGGGTTTAGATGGATGTGAATGTGAATATGATGAAATATATTATATAACAAGTGTATATCAGGAATTTTGTGCTGGAATATATATATATATATATATATATATATATATATATATATATATATATATAAAGACTTTTAGCGCCAAAAATTTTTGTCACTAAAGGTTAAAGAAATTATTTTTAGCGACGAAAATTTTCGTCGCTAAAGGTTTAGGTCGTTTTTTAGCGACGAAAGCTATCGTCGCTACACATTACAACACGTATATTTAGTGATGAAAATGTTCGTCGTGAAAAGGTTTACACGTATATTTAGCGACGAAATAGTATCGTTACTAGAAGTTTAACACGTATATTTAGCGACGAAAATGTTCGTCGCGAAAAGTTTATAATTATTTTTAGCAACGAAATCTATCGTCGCTAAAAGTTTTAAAAAGTTTTTTAGCGGCGAAACAATTCGTCGTAAAAAGTTTTTTCCTTTTTTGTAGCGACGAAACTGTTCGTCACTAAAAGTAATTTTTTTGCGATGAAATCTATCGTCGCTAAAAGTTAAATACTTATTTTTCAGCGATGAAAATATTCGTAGCTAAAAGTTTTCTAGATTACTTTTAGCGACGAAAACGATCGTCGCTTAAAGTTTTTTAAAAGCTTTTTAGCGACGAAAAGTTTCGTCGCTAAAAGTGACTTTTAGTGACGAATATTTTTGTCGTTAAAAGCCCTGTCTTTGTCGATGATTAAAAATTTTCATCGATAAAAGTTTGTTGCCACGGCATATTGGTGACGATTTTGGCGACAAAAATTTTCGTCACTAAAAAGTTTTAGCTATGAAAATTTTACATGCGATTTCTTGTAGTGAGAAGGCGGGCCCACAAAAAGTGTTTTTTGATCTTTCTACCGGAAACGCAGTGAGGAAAGGGGGTGAAAGCAACGGCAGTGAAAGCGGCAAGGGAGAGAAAAAGTAAACAGAGGAAATGGAGTACCCAATCCGTTTTTGTGAAGAGGGGTATTTTTGTCTTGGAAATTAGGGTCCATACGAGGAGGTCTAAGTGCGTATTGTAAGTTTGTATTGCTTCAAATAAACCGCTGGATAAAAGGTGTACAAGACTGTTAATGCACGTGCCACTACATGGGCTTGTGAGGCAAGCGAGTGCAATATTCAAGCCATGCATAAGGTGGTTTTGACCATGTATATCTTCACTGCCAAAGATAAATCAGGTCCATTCAGTAAATAGGCCACACTGGAAGAAATGGTTGGTCGGTGAACAAAACTTCAACTAGTATTTACAACCATAAATTTATTTTGTAAACTATTGTCAAAAGACATCCAGTACATGGTTTGGGGAAGTGGATTGGCTGGTGTACCACACACCAGCTATAGCTATTTACGTACGTGTCCTGCAAAGACGAGCACTGACGTTCCTCGAGCTCCGAGTTGTATGAACGGTTCAAAGGAGATCAAAGTTACATGGACCCCACAGTGATATATTTACTATATCTACGCCGTTCATTTATTTTTAGAGATCATTTTAAGCATTATCCAAAAAATGAATCATATCCAACGATCATTTGTACCACACCACTAATAACAGTGGAGATAATGATTTTCACCGTTAAACGATTCGTAGGCCCACCATAACATTTATTTTCCATCCAATCTGTTCATAAGGTCACAAAGACCTGAATGAAAAGGAAAAAAAAATTTCATATTGATCCAAAACTTCCGTGACCCCAAAAAGGGTTTCAATGGTAGACGTTCAATCCCCCACTGCTTTTTGAAGTGTGGTCAACTTGATAGTTAGATCTGTCTTATTTTTAGTCTCAAGCCTTAAGATGATCTAGTCAAATGGATGAACGGTTTGGATATAACACATACCTCATGACCAGACCCACAGAACTTGCTGACGTCAATACACCTACTATATAGCTAGTGTGAGGTACACCAGCCAGTCCGATTCCATGGTTTGGAGATGCAAATCAGGTGGTGTTGACCACACCACACCTAGAGGTGTTGTAGTGATGTGTTAGGCTCCATGGGGCCCACTGATGTATGTATATTTTATATCCACACTATCTATCCATTTCTCTAGTTCATTTTACGTCATGAACATAAAAATAAACCAAGCCTGAAGTTTAAGTGGACCACACCATTGGAAACAATGGTGATTGAATGCCTACCATTAACAAAAATTCTTAAAGGCCTTGTCTCTGATCAAGTTGATATTTGTGTTTCCCTTCATCGACGTCTGTGTGACCTTATCAACAGGTTGGATGGTAAATAAATACGGAGGGGCCCATAGGAAGGTTTTAATAGTGGTGTCATTATCTCCCATGTGTGGTCCACGTGAGTGACCAATCTGTTTAATTTGTAAGTTCATTCACGGAAATAAGATAAGCTAACGGAACAAATGGATGGCTTGGATATAAAATATATACATCAAAGATAGGACATGCAATGGCCTATCCATTAGTAGCTTTATACACACTGTTAGCTTAGCAAAACTTTAGTCTATAAGAGTTGCCCATGAGACCATCATGGTGTTGTGATGGCATCTAACTTGTCCAAAAGGACACATAATAGGTATTGAATAAGCTCTGTGCGCCTATCATGATGTATGTGTTTTATCTACACCTTTCATCTGTTTTATTTTTAAAAATGATGTCTTAAATTTTGGATGTCTGAGATTCTCGACCAGTCGAGGGACTAGCTCGACTAGTCGAAGGTCTCTTCGACTGGTTGAATCCTTGTCTCGACTAGTTGAGGGTTATGCAGATGGTGCGCGGTTTTTGCGCGGACTACGTAAATTTAAGACGGTTTTTAGGGATGTACGTATGTGGAAAATTCTCCATCTATAAATAGGAGTCTCTAGGGTTATTCTAAGGTATCTTAAGGCTTTCTAAAGTATTCCAAAGGGTTTCTAAAAGGGTTCTAAGGTTATCAAAGGGTATAACAAGGGTGAGATTCGAGGTTGTTCGAATTGGGTAAGTCATCTCTCTTTATAACTTTTGCTTTCATAGTAAAGATTTGTCGCTTTGTGCCGTGGTTTTTTTCCGCAAGGGTTTTCCACATTAAATCTTTTTGTTCTCTTGTGATTGCTTGGTGCTCTTGGATTGCTATCCTAAATCCATATCTGTGTAATTCCGTAACACAATCCCCAACATGTGGTATCAGAGCGATCGTTGGGGCACAGATCTGAATCTGCAGGATTAACAATAATGGGAAACACCAAGTTTGATATTGAGAAGTACTTAGGTAAAAATAATTTTAAGTTATAGAAGATTAAGATGATTAGTCTATTAACCAAGCAAGGTGAAGTTAAAGCTCTTGAGGAGCGGAAACCGACTATGAAAGATGAAAAATGGGAGACTCTTAATAATAATACTTTAGCCTCCATCCATTTATGTTTATGTCTCACAGATGAGGTTCTTTATAATGTTTTGAGAGAAAAAACTGCGGCTAGTTTATGGGCAAAGTTAGAGGATATCTATGTGAAAAAATCCTCTGAAAATCGCCTAGATTTGAAGTCATAGTGGTATACCTTTAAGATAGTAGAGGGTGGAGATTTGGAGGCCCATATCAGCAACTTTAATAAATTGGTTTATAAATTGCTAGATATGGAGGAAGTAATCAAAGATGAGAAATAAGTATGTATGTTGTTAAATTCTTTTCCGGCATCGTATGAGTTATTCAGGGACATTATGTGCACCGTAAATAAAACCCTGAGTGTCGACACCGTTATCTCAGCCCTTCAAGGGAAGGCCATGAAAAAGCTAAACGGCGGCATGAGGACATCTTCTGATGCACTAATTACGAGGGGTAAGAATACTAGTCGAAGTATAGGATCCTCAGGACCGAGATCCAAATCCAAGAGCAAGGACAAAGGAAAACTGAAGTGCTGGAACTGTGGGATAGTTGGACACATGAAGAAGAATTGTACCAATCCTAAAGCGAAGAAAGAAAATTCAGTGGCTTCTTCCAAGGAAGCCAATGTTGTCACATCTGATGAAGAGACAAGTGGTGGTGAAGTACTGTCTGTGTCTATGATCGGACATGCGCACGATAATCATGCAGATGAGTGGATCCTTGACACAGGAGCGTCATATCACATGACTCCTTATCGGAATTGGTTCGCCAACTATAGAAAATGCGATGGTGGACAGGTCTTTATGGGTAATGACAATGCCTGTAATGTTGTGGTTATTGGTACAGTGAGTATCAAGATGTTTGATGGGATGGAGCGTACCCTGACCGACGTCAGGCATGTTCCTTATATGAATAAAAGTCTGATTTCTCTCGGTGCACTCGAGGCTATAAGGTGTCCATAAAATTACAAAGGGGGCACTCATGGTTATGAGAGCGCAGAGACACGGAAACCTTTACAGGTTGATCGGGAACACTTCAGCAGGTGGAGCGGCAGCAGCTGTTATAGATTCCTCTTCTGCATGTATGTGGCATACATGTCTGGGTCACATGAGCGAGCGGGGCATGAAGCTACTTTCTGATCGATGCTTGATTTCATTTTTTAAAATTTTTATTTAGATATATGCGAGCATTGTATATATGGTAAACAATCTAGGTTGTCTTTTAAATTTGGAAAACATGTATATAAGGGAGTGCTTAATTATATGCACTCTGATGTATGAGGGCCATTGCCAGAGGTTTCTATTGGGGGGTCATCATGGTTTCTTTCATTCATTGATGACCACTACAGAAAAGTTTAGATTTATTTCATGAAACATAAATCCGAAGTTTTCACCATATTCAAACAATTGAAGGCAACGGTGGAAAAACAGTCAGGGCGAAAAATAAAGGTTTAAAGGACTGACAATGGTGGAGAATTTATTTCCATTGAATTTAATGAATATTGAAAGGATGAAGGGATCATTAGTACAATATAGTGTGTCACACGCCCGAACAAAACAGTGTAGCTGAGCAAATGAATCTGACTCTCTTGGAGAGGGCCCGGTGCATGTCAAGTAGTGCTACATTAAGCAAGGACTTATGGACTGAGGCCGTTAACACAACTTGCTATTTAGTGAACCGATCTCCTTCTACGACAATTAAATGTAAAATCTCAGAGAAAGTATGGAGTGGTCATAAGCTGGACTATTCAGATTTGCGCATATTTGGTTGTAAGGCTTACTCTCATGTACCGTCAATTGAGAGAGATAAGCTAGACCATAGAGCCAAAAATTATATTTTTGTTAGCTATGATATTAGTGTGAAAGGTTACAGGTTATTCGACAAGGTCACATGTAAGATTATCACTAACCGTGATGTCAGATTCGATGAAAGCTCTTTATTCTGCAAGAATGATCAAGAGGATCAAGATGAACCAGAAAGGTTGATCGTATATGTCCAGATTGACACAAATGATACTCAAACAAAGATAGATGCGTAGACAGAGGTACATGATCAGGTGGAGTAGCCACTTGTGAGAAGAAGCCCATCGCGTGATCGCAGGTTACCGACAAGCTACAAGGACGACTCTAATATTGCATATGCTCTCGTTACAGATGAAGGGGACCCATCTACTATTCATGAGGCTCTCAGTGAGCCTGATGCAGAAAAGTGGAAGGCGGCTATAGATGATGAGATGGACTCGTTGCACAAAAACCATACACGTGAGTTGGTAGAGCTTCCAATGGGCTGAAAAGTGATCAAATGCAAGTGGTTATTCAAAAGAAAGTAAGATAGATACAAAGTGAGACTGGTAGCGAAGGGGTATACTCAGAGAGAAGGAATCGACTTCACCGAGATATTTGTGTTGGCACTGGTTACCCAATACGATCTCAAGCTGGAACAAATGGATGTCAAGATTGCATTCTTACATGGGGAGTTGGAAGATCAGATCTACATGAAGCAACCAGAGGACTACGAAGTTAAATAGGCAGAGAAAAAGGTTTACAGGTTAATGAGGTCATTGTACGGCTTGAAATAGTCGTTTAAGCAATGGTATAAAAATTTGATTATTTCATAGTGAGTCAGAAATTTACTTAGAGTGAATACAATCATTGTGTCTATTACAAGACATTGAGTGATGGCAAATTCATCATCCTAGTATTGTATGTTAATGATATGTTGATCGCCAATTATGATATGTCTGAGATCAACGTACTGAAGACTCAGTTATCAGGGACATTCGAGATGAAAGATCTGGAGGCTGCAAAGAGGTTTCTCGGCATAGATATTTATAGAGACAGGAAGAGAAGAAGGCTTTTATTATCACGGAAAGAATACATTGAAAATGTATTAATCAAGTATGGGATGGACTAGGCAAAGTTGGTAAGCATTCCCCATATGACTCTGATTGCTTGCTTCCAAGTACAGAGATTCGTAAGTAATATCCTGTGAATACACGGTCAATCTCACAGGGATATGAATTGTGAGAATAAGAAAATCAAATGTAAAATTAACTAAGTAATGAAAACTAAACAAATGAAATGATTTTAAAGGTTTTGAATGTATAGAATTCAATTAATTTGAAAACAGCACCCATGCTTCAAAGTTCCACACATAGGTTAATGTTCCAAAATCATGATGAATTGGATAACACAACTAAGATCCGAGCACTATGGTAGGCTTAATCAAAAAATAAAATAATTTAATCATTTTAAATAAATGATATTAAATATTAGAAAATCATGGATTTGCATCATTGATATATATTCTCAAGCGTCAGTGATTTTAAGCATTCAATATCCATGAGATAGTGAATCAAAGAAATGTAGCAAGTTGAGAACCTCTCCTATATAGGAAATTTAATTGATCCAGGGTAAGCCTATCCATCAATGTAGATCTCATATGATGGAAACATATGGATCTTACATTAAGATAAAAAATTAAACGTAAATAATAGATAACATGCATACACCATTCTTCTCATCATTAAAATAATCAATCATCATAACTATGAAAACATTAAACCAATGTGTTTCCCTTCTACCTTGGGCTAGAGGGAACTTAGAAAATATAATTAGAATATAGAAAGAAAGCAATAAGAAAGAAAGAAATACAAATAGAAAAGATCTATAAAATAAAAAAAATAAAAAAAAAACTTTATTAAAATTGAAAACCCTCCGAAAACCATAAATCTTGCTCTTGAATGCTTTGAATGATGCTTATGAATGCCTTGAGAAGCCCTATTTATAAATGGGGAACTCCAACTTTCGTACAAAGTTGAAAACTCTAGAAATCGCCTCGAATTTATGCAGTTTTCTAAAATAGACTTCACGCTGCACAGTTTTTCAAAAATAGACTTCAGAGTTTCAGAATACGCTTTTCAGGACGATTTCAGGATTCTTCACTTCAAATCTTTAATTCTCTTCATTCTCCACTTAGTTTTTTTGGATCTTTGGCATGTGAATTCTTCAATCTTGGTCTCCTAAGATCCATCCTTTGCCTTGGTGATTCTTGCACATCAAATCCATACTTTTAGCACCACTTTCAATCCAAGCTCTTAAATTCACCTTGCAACACATACATGAGTAAAATATAACATTAAGCTTATTCATGTTCATAAAACCAAGATATAAATGGGAGAAATTATGCATTATTTGAGTCTCAACACAGGAAGAATACATTGAAAATGTATTAATTGAGTATGGGATGGACTAGGCAAAGTTGGTGAGCGTTCCCTACACGGCTCACTTCAAGCTTTTCTTCAGAACAATGTCCTAAATCAAATGAGGAAAAGCAAGTTATGTCTCATGTCCTTATTCGAATGCGGTTGGCAGTTTAATGTATGTCTTGGTCTGTACGCAACCAGATATTTCACAGGCAGTCGGTGTTGTGAGCAGATACATGTCGAACCCCAGCAAGCAACATTGGGAAGCGGTGAAATGACTACTTCAATACATTCAAGGTAAGACTATGGCTTAACTTTTGAGAAGACAGGAATAAAGTTGATAAGGTATGTGAATTCAGACTATGTAGAAAGTGTGGATTTCAGAAAGTCGACTTCAAGTTACACATTTGTGCTAACAAGTGGAGCAATTAGTTGGATGTCGAAGCTTCAACCCGTGGTGGCTCTTCCACGATCGAATTAGAGTATATGGCAGTGACAAAAGTATTTAAGGAAGGTGTTTGGTTAAGAGGCATGATAAATCAGTTGGGACTTCAGCAGGAGGCCATGCCGATTAATTATAATAGTGAGAGCGCTATCAATTTGGTTAAAAATTATGTTTATCAGTCACGTAATAAACATATTGATGTTCGTCACCATTTTATCCGACAGGTGCTTGAGGAAGGAGATGTAACACTGGAGAAGATTCATACTAGCGTGAATCTGACGAACATGCTCACCAAGGTCATTCCTAAAGAGAAGTTCAAGTTTTGTGTAACTAGTCTGGGCTTGATACTGGCATAAAAGAAGGACAAAATATACACGAGAAGCATTGATTGAAGCTATGATGAGATGCAGAGATAAGAGAAGAGTGCAAGAAGATACACGTTTAAAGATTGAAGACATGGTGGGGATTGTTGCTAAAAAGGATGTCCTAAATCTTGGATGTCCCAGATTCTCAACCAGTCAAGGGACTGGTTCGACTAGTCGAAGGTCCCTTCGACTGGTTGAAGCCTCGTCTCGACTAGTCAAGGGTTATGCAAATGGTGCGCGGTTTTTGCACGAATTGTGTAAATTTGAGGTGGTTTCTGAGGATGTGCGTAAGTGGGAGTTCTCCATCTATAAATAGGAGTCCCTAAGGCTACTCTAAGGTATCTTAAGGATTTCTAAAGTATTCTAAAGGGTTTCTAAAAGGGTTTTAGGGTTATCAATGGGTGTAGCAAGGGTGAGATTCGAGGTTGTTCGAATCGGGTAAGTCCTCTCTTTGTAATTTTTGCTTTCATATTGAAGATATGTCGCTTTGAACCATGGTTTTTTCTCGCAAGGGTTTTCCACGTTAAATCTTGTGTTCTCTTGTGATTGCTTGGTACTCTTAGATTGCTATCCTAGATCCATATGTGTGATTTCACAGCACAATCCCCAACATGTTTTACTAGCATATTTTAAGACATAAGGTCATAATTGAAGTATATTGAAAGCTCAAGTGGGCCATACCATGGGAAACACTGAAATTTGGGAGCAAACTGTGTCCTAGTACCCTGCCTGTCTCTAGCCAGGGCAGTTTTGTGGGCGTACCGACCACGATGTAGCTGTTTATCTACTATGTCCATCCCTTCTCTTACATCATTTTAAGGTATGTGCACACAAAAAGAGGTAGATTTAAAGAACCAATGGACCACATTAAAAGATGCTTTTTGCATTTAATGCTTTATATATTTAATGCATACTAAACTTATTATTTGGTGTGTTCCACTATCTACCCCATTTCTCTTCACATACCTTGAAATGAACTGAGAGAAGGGATGAACGGTGTGGATAAATAGATACATCGTGGTGGGCCCACCCACAGTGGCCATTCATGGCTAGAGACCGATGGGGGTAGGACTCGGTCCACGTCTTGAAATTTGAACACCCAAACGATGATCCATCTAGGGTCTTTAATCCTAGTTAATCACATACGATAGGCAAGTTCTAGGTCGCTACAGAGAGGCTTGTCACCTCAGCACAGGTCTAGTTTTTACTCAAGGTCACTACGGAAAGGCTCGTCACCTTAGCGTAGTGCTAGGGTATACTCGAGGTCACTATGAGAAAGGCTCGTCACCTTAGCATAGGCCGACAGCTCCAATACAGTGTCCCATACCACCGTATTCAGCTCACAAGTTTGGGTTACTCCCGAGTCACTACGGGGAGGCTCGTCGCCCCAGTGTAGGCCGACAGCTCGACCACGGTATCCCATACCACCATGCCTGGCTCATGAGTCTTAGCGGATTGAGGTACCAAGGTTAAACGGGCTTTTCACTGGTGAGTTTGGTACCTTAGATTCAAGCAGTAACGTCCATACATGATGAACATATATTGGGCCAATTGGGTTACTTGACAAGCTCGACCAGTACGAGCGTACGTTGAATTAGTCGACATAGAGCTCATCCGCACTCCTCGTGGCCTAACCACTGTTGATAATCAATGTACTACTCAGATTCATCGGGCGTATCCGTCATGGTTAAACAGTTCAGCCACCGATCGTAAACCATTATCGATTGCCTAGACTACATCGTAGTCCTAATCAACTCAAATACGATAGGCATTCATACGTGATAGTTGAAGCAGCATGTGACAACCAATCTAAATATAAATCTTATTTGAGCATTTCGATAAACAAGTAGTACACATGTTATCACACATAGGCGTTTCCTCCATAAATCACATAGTGGTAAGATAGGTTACATAAAGGAAACTATAACCATAGATAAGGGAATTGAGAATCCTATCTCAACACCCTCATTAAATACATTACAACAAGCATTTTCTCATTAGGCATTTTATCAAACACTTAGACTACATATACCATATACATGTAATAAATTACTTAAAACACATTATAGCAAATCCTTCCACATAGGAGTTGCCACACATACAACAATCATGTATTCCCAAACATCAATCATAACAAACACAAATCCTAATTCCATATTCATTCAAACATTTCATCAAACACATAAAATGCATTAAAAATCAACATAGTTTATATATATATATATATATGTGTGTGTGTGTGTGTGTGTGTGTGTGTGTGTGTGTGTTATACGGAAGACATCGTATCTAAGTACATGTGATAGCAATCAAGTCAATCATAAATCATTAACTGACATTGAAAGCCTTGAAAACCATAACCTAAATGTTTATAGTCCGCACATTTCGCTGATAGACTCATAACGAACTCAGCTCGAATACTAACTCTTCATCTACGACACAACGACAAAGGTTAGCTATTTCATCACTTTCTCTATTTGAATTCCTAAAACAGATTAGGGTTAGGATTTATTACCAAAGAATGGAATCGGAATCACCGGAATAACGATACGAGAAGGCTGATTCGGCATGAGGAGCGGTGGGATTGAATCCCAGCAACGATCTCCCACTTTCTCTCTCACTTTCTCTCTCTTCTCCTCACTTTTTCCTTTCTTTTCTCTCTTCTCTCTCCTAGGGTTTAGAAAATTCGTATGGCAAGAGAGAGAGAGGGTTTAAGGTCCTTATATAGGCCCAGAACTGGTCTCAATGGCCCCTAGGGCATGGTATACTTAGGTTATAGCCAAAGAGTGGATGTTTCAGTCCAACGGAGCACATCTGGAGGCCCATTTTCTTCATACGGTCTGGGGAAAGTTCCCTAACATTAGATCTAGGTCAAGTTAAGTTTTCGGTCCGGTCAGATTTACGGATCGACCACAAAAGATCAGTTTCAGTTCAACGGTCATCGACACTCTATCAGGGCTACAAGTACATTGACCTATGTTGGGAAATTTCCTTGATCCAAGGGTGTAGTTGGGTCAGAATCTAACGGTTTGAAACCTTAGATTTGGCCTGCAAGCGAACGGCTCAATTCACTTAAGTTTGATTTCATTTCCTGAAAATATTCGCATTTCTCACAAACTTCGCTCCGAGCTCAAGTTGTGTGTTTTTGGATACTATTAGGACTTGATTTTCGAGATGGTTGTCAAGCCCAGTAAGGCAGTCATAACCGTATAGATTCTCGGTAATAGAACTTTAGACGCGCGGTCCAGGTCCAATACGGAGTTTCAGTGTGCTCCTGAGTGCAACTGGATTTTGTGATGGATCCTAAATTTTTAGGTAGTGTAGAGTCAACGATTCTACTACTTTTGGGTCTTGCAGTTCGTATAGAAAGCGCTTCACACTAATCTACAGATTAATTCGGTTTAACACTTAATTAACGTTCGCCTAATTTCTAAAGGATTTGGTCCTTAGCGATTTCTGCCTAAGGTGGTACTCGAGTCTTTGTACTGATTTTTTCGAGATGTTACAATCTAACCCCCTTAAGAAAAAAAATTTATCCTCAAAATTAGTACCTTTTCATACTCCTTGAGAGTCTAAGGGTAGTTTTTGCAGACCTCGATTTCTGTTTCCCAAGTAGCCTCTTCCATAGTGTTGTGTGTCCACAGAACCTTCACAAGTGGAATCACTTTACTAGGCAACACCTGCTCCTTCCTATTAAGAATACGGGTCGGTCGTAGTACATAAGTAACATCTTCACTCAACTGTACCTGCTCCCATCTAATAATGTGGGAAGGGTCAGGAACATATTTCTTCAACATTAACACATAAAATACGTTGTGTACGCCTACGAGTGGTGTGGGCAAAGCCAGGAGGTACGCTACCACACCCACTCGATCCAGTATCTGGAATGGGCCAATAAATCTTGGCATGAGCTTCCCCATTACGCGCAAGTTGTGGACTCCATTACAGACTTCAGACATGATCTTGACAGCTTTGCTTGATGGGCTTGACTTCATGCTTCATAACAGATGGTGTATCATTGGTTCTTCATTTGATCTGAGTAAGGCTCCATAGGAGAACCCAAAGTTAAATAGCCATGGCCCTCAGGAATTCTGTCATTGTCTACTTGTATTCAGGAGGTGCGGATCTCTTGATACGTACTGTTCTAGGGAGCTCAAGGGATCCCAAGTTCACATCTTCAAAATCATTCGTGACGACATTGGCCTTTGTTTTGAGCTTTCTAAGGGAATCCTCTAGCTTGAGAGTTGGATCATCATTTTCCTCATCCTGGGCTGCGTTCAAACCCATGAGTTTGAAGTCCAACTCTAGATCGAAATCATATGAGTCGACTTTAAACTCGGGTGTTGTAATAGACGCATTTGGCACATTATTACTTGTGAGTTTTGAAAAATTTTCTATTACTTTTGTGTTTTGAGAAAGTTTTGTTGTTTTCGGATTTTGATAAGTATCTGAATTTTTTGGCATTTCGAAAATATCTAATGTTTTTGGCTTTTTGAAATTTTTTGATTTTTTTTTTTTTTGAATTTTGACAAGTATATGATTTTTTTTTTAGTGTTTCGGAAATATCTAGTGTTTTTGGCTTTCTGAGAATTTTTTGATTTTTTTTTGTTTTTTTTTTAGAAAGATGGTGTCATGCCCCAAACCTGGAAATCGGATTCACCAGAATCCCGATCGCCGAATCTGGTGCTAATAGCCTCCGTAGTACCCCATTCTCGGCTCCTAGCGTCCATACGCCAGATTCCGATCCTGGAAACCTACAAGGAGGATTTTTTTTTTATACATTTAACTCGTAATAGGCATAACCATAAGATTACCCAATTCACAAAGGCAACATCATCATCACATATCCACTAATATAATCATTTGAGTACAATGCTGAAAGGAAAATACATAAATCGAAAATCGAGCTCCAGAAGACCGCTGCACGCTCCAAGCTCAACACTGCTGCAACCTAACATTTCCTGCACGCATCTATCGTGCATAAGCTTATAGAAAGCTTAGAGGGTGGTGTAAGTGTGTGCACGAGGTAAGTGTCAAGTATTCAATACAATGCCATCATCATACAGTACTGAAAATACTGGTAATCCATAAATCGTACAATATCGGAATAAGTAGGAATACTGATAAGATCATGAATTATCAAAGTAAGTAGAAATACTGACAAGATCATAAATCATACAATAACAGAGTAAGCAGAAATACTGACAAGTCAATGAGTCATACAATGTCAGAGTGCGCAATATATATTAGCTATGCAAATGAGGAGTCATAAAGAATCAAATATCGGATGCCGGGGATGCAATGCAATATACAATTCTTGGTGAGTTCTCGAATAGCATCAGCCGTATCTAAACTATATAAATGTAGAAACATAGTAACCCAAAATACCATATGCCGCAGATGTAATGTAATATGCGGTGTGAATGGAATGACCATGCTGGAGTGTGAAGTCGGGATGATAGTACGTAGTATCGCAGGCTATGGGGTCCATCACAAGGGACTTCTATCCAAACCAGTCTCATACTTAAATTTGGATAGTCAGACTCAATGTGGTAAACTCCTGATCTCAGGTTAATCGCGCGTCCAGCCGAAATCCTGGCCATGCGAAGGTACACGTAACAAATAGTTACGCACCACCAGCCCGAGTGGATAGTGAATGAATGAATATGCAATTCCTTCTCACTAAGTCCACATATTAGTACGGTTACTCTCTGGGATCATCTCCGGGGTTTAGTACACTCTAAATGACACTGCCGCTCTCCCAGCTACACAGTCCAAGTGAGCGTAAGAAACCTCACTATCCTCCTGGCCAATAGTCTGCCAATACCTATTCGGCACGTCGATAGCAGACCGATTCATGAGCTGGTCAAACTCAACCTAGTAATGCCCCCTACGCTCGGGCGAGTAACGCCACGCCCCCTCCTAACCGACCACTACACAGTGGGAAACGCGGCCTCCTTGTATTCGGCACTCGGGCGCTCATGATCCACTCGGTCTTGACGTTGGGGCGTCCTTTGGTACCAAGAGGGTTTTAGTGATTTTCACCTAGGGCCGTCTATGGCAGCCCAATGATCGAACCAAACATTTTCGGTGTCCCATCTGGCCATCCACGATATGCTTGTGGAGGCTACGACCTTGATGTCGCTAGGGTGTATAGTAATCACAACCCACAATGCATGATGCATGAGTCATACAATCCAGTCATGCATCAATCCTACGCACAGTGCGCTCATGTGAGATAACCTCCACCTATCAGGGAGTCTTATAACAACCTGTCCAATGACATATGTAATGGTTAACCATATCTCATAACAAACATGCAATGATGCGTATGGGCAGGTATCATGATGCTATGCGGTCACATACTCATAATCAGTATCAATAACCAGCATCGACAATCAACCTTGATAATGTAGACATTTAACCAACATTGCCCCCAAGGAATGGCCCATATAGAGCCTAACATACAGTGACTCATGGCCTCACACCAGGGCCAAATATACAACACCATGTGCCTCACTCAAGAGCTTAATACACATCATGATGGGCCTCACTCATGGGCCACATATACATCAAGTGGGTTGCATCTCATAGGTCTAATATACATTGCAATGGGCCGCTCCCACGGGCCTAATATACATCAAGTCGGGCCTCATCATATGGGCCAAAAATATATCACAATGGGTCATGTCCCATAGGCCTCAAATACATCACAATAAGCCTCGGCAATCAGAATCGGCCTCAACAATCGGAATTAACACTCAGAATCTGCCTCGATACTCGGCCTTGACATTTGGAATCGACAAATCGATCAAGTCAATCGGAATCGGCAATCGGCCACGACAATCAAAATTTACAAATCGGTCACGACAATCGGAATCGGCAATCGGTCATGATAAACGGCCTTGATCGCTAATCGGCCACGGCAATCGAAATCGATCGATAATCAAAATCGGCAATCGGTCATGATAAATGGCCTCGATCGCTAATCGGCAATCAGCAACGACAATCTGAATCGATCGATAATCGAAATTGGTAAATCGGTCACGTCAATCAGAAAATCTATAATCGGTCATGATAAACGGCCTCGATCGCTAATCGGCAATCGGCCACGACAATCATAATCGATCAATAATCGGAATCGGCAAATCGGTCACGTTAATCAAAAATCGGCAATTGGTCATGATAAATGACCTCGATCACAATCGGCCACGACAATCGATCATGACAATCAGAATCGGCAATCGGTCATGATAAACGGCCTCGATCGCTAATCGAAATCGATAAATCAGTTATGACAATTAGCACTGATACTTAGCATCGATAATCGGACCGATAATCAGGGTCGATAATTGGCATCGACCTCGATAATCGGCACCGATAATCAGCATCGATAATTAGCACCGATAATTAGGGTCGATAAATAAAGCGGGGTCCATAGGTGATCAGCCGATCAACCGTAGTATAAAGATCGGTACTCGGTCGTCATTATATCAAATCCGATAGCACGAAGCCATCCATCTACTGTGAATGGAGCCCACTTATTTGGGTTAACCCACTAAGGGAATGATGAGAATGGGCCTAACAAGGCCTAAAGGAAGGTCACAATGTGGACATCCAACCATCATTGCCCATCAATGTGGACATCTAACCAATCATTGCTCCCAAGGAGTGGCCTAAATAGGGCCAAACATATAATGGGCCCATTGGCCTTACGTACAATCACGATGGGCCTCATTTATGTCACATAAGCCTCGTCATATGGGCCAACATACATCTCATCGGGCCTCGAATACACGACAGGTGGGCCTCACACCTGGGCCTCAAATATATCATAATGGGCCTCGCACCTGGGCCTCAAATATATCATAACGGGCCTCGCACCTAGCCTCATCAATGGGCCTCATATGTTAAGTGGGCCACATCACATGGGCCGCATTATATGGGTCTCACCATTGGGCTTCATGCATATCAAATAGGTCGCACTAATGGGCCTCATATATATTAAGTCGGGCCCGCCCTTACGTATATTTGAGATCCGACCTATTCATAAGTTAACATAGAGATAAATGAAGTGAAAATAATTGTTAATTTTAATTAGAACTATTGTGGCCTTTAGAAGTTTGAACGGTGGATGTCATGGTCCATTATTTAAATGGTGGGGTCCACTTGAACTTTAGATCTGACCCATTCTTTTGCTCGTGCCATAAAATCATATTTTAAATGGTTGGACGGCTTGTACACAACACATGTATCATGGTGGGTCCCATAGATAGACGGCGTGGATGAAACAGGTGGGACCCACGCATCTTGCTGCCGTGTACATCAGCAATGGGGCAGTCATATAGCTGTCGTACATGCAGCTACTGCTGCTAAAAGAGAAGCAGAGGTGGGTCCCACGTAGGACCACCCTTATGTATATTTGAGATATATAATATAATATATACATATACAGCTGCTGCTAGTGCAGCTTTTATCATTAAAGGGGCAGAGGTGGGTCCCACCCTCATATGTAATATAAAAATATATATATTTAATATAAAACAAAACCAGTTGATTACATGCAGCTTTTTACATTTTAAAAGAGAGAGGTGGGTCCCACGTAGGGCCTGTAAGGCCCGTGTCCTAGTCCGTACTGCTTTGTAGGCCTCCACAGTCCTTCCAGTCGAATTCCGGCGACCCGCGATATGTAACCGGTGTTTGCGCGCGATCCTGAGTCGTGTCTCGTATGTTAGAGTCGGTTCGACTTGAAACTTGTACCCTTGCGACCGCACCGTCGCCGCGGTTCCGACGCCGCGCATTACGCATCAAGGAGATACCCGGGCTAGGAGATGTGGGCCCGCGTTCAATTCGAGAAAACGTCACGTGTTACAAATACCAAGAGAATCTCTACAATATGTCAAATCAATTAAGTACACATCACACTCAATCACTCACCCATCCCCAAGTACAACCATCTTTCACTTAAAGTCAACTCTTTCTTACATAAAGTACTCTTTCTTACACAATTACACATCACCCATCACTCACACCCATCCCTCTCTCTCTCTCTCTCTCTTTATATCACATCTCTTATCTCTCTCATCTCTCTCTTCTCCCTCAATTCTCTCAAGCAACTCACGTCCCACCTTCCATGAGAGAGAGCTTAGTGTGGCCCACCTTCCCATCTCTCATCCCCACCACCCAAAGCCCATCTCGACAGTTGAATCACACCCTTGGAGCTCTAGGATGCATCAGTGGAAGAAGAAGTCCAAGAAGAATGCCGACAGGCGGGTGCTTCTCTCTCTCCCTCTCTCTTTTTTTTTTGGTATGATGGCCCACCTAAGTAACCATGTATGGGCGATCCAGGTCATCCAACAAGTGGGACAGCCTTGCTATCCAGCCTACTGGACTGACTGTCCAGTTGGACCGTCTAGATGGTGGGGATGTCCAAATATCAACTGGATCTGTAACTTTACAGTCCCCGTGTGGACCCCACTGAAATGTATACGTTTAATACCCTCACCGTCCATCATCTGGCCATCCGACGATGGGCCAGATGGGCTGCTAACAGCTGAACAGTCTGCTGTCCAGCAACAAGTTCTATTGAAGAGGAAACCACAAATATCAGACTGATCCAGACGTTGGTGGGCCACATGCGTGGACCCCACCTTGCTGCAAATGTGTACATGCGCACCGTCCATCATTTTCCCCATGCTAGCAGGAGGCAGATCCAACGTTCCATGTGCAGCAGCAGGTTGCTGCCCAACCTCCAGACCCACCTTGATGCATGTGTCTTTCATCCAAACCATCCATTCAGCTGGACTCGCACGCAGACCGAGTGGACCGTCAGTTAGATCTGTGGCCCCACCAAATGATGTATGTGTTGCATCACAACCATCCAAAAATGTGGGACCCACCATCAGCCATCCGTCCAGATGGCTGGACACTGACAGTTCCACCCTCCCACACACTCACTAATACATTGTATATGATATATTATATTATTATATAATATAATACTTTATATTTGAATAATATATTGTGGTGGGGCCACATCAACGTGGGAGCCCACCTTACTGTATTGTATACGAGATATATACATTATTATATTATATAATATTAAATAATGATATGGTGAGCCACTCCCACATGGGACCCACCTTTAATATATACTTTAATATATAAGCCATCACCGTCCAGATGGGTCTGGACGGTGGGTCTGGGCAATCCCTGCCATTGGTATATACGCATATATATATATATATATTATGTAGTAGAGGTGGGCCACTGCGTGGACCCCACCATGATGTATGGCGTTATCTGCACTGTCCAATTGCTGGACGGTGCAGCTAGCCTAATATCCAAATCATCCATCCATCTTGCAGGCATGTGCTGGAGTTCTGACTAGCCACCATGATGCACCTGCGGGGATTTTGGGCAGCCACCATGATGTACGTGTTGTATCCCTACCGTCCATCATTTGCAATCCACACCGTCCGTCTAATGGACGGTGGGCCTACAACCACAACTGCTACGTCTGGGCAGCAAGCTTTGTGGTCCCTCTGATGTTTATGTTACATCCTAACCGTCCATCCATTTGGCTAGCTCGCCTCAAGGCTTGCGACTAAAATTAAGACAGGTCCAATTATCAAGTGGACCACACTACAAAAAACAGTAGGTTTGAATGTCCACCATGGAAACCCTCTTGGGTTATAGAGTTTTAGACCAATATGATATTTGTTTTCCTCCCATTTCAGATCCTTGTGACCTTATGCACAGGCTAGATTGAAAAGTAAATACTATGGTGGGCCCACTGGAAATTTAACGGTGGAAATTATTGTCACCATTGTCATTTATGGTATGGTCTATATGATCCTTTGGATATGATTCATTTTTTATATACACCATAATGATCCCTTGCGATGAATGCATGATGTATTTGACTCGGCCTATTCAACTCGGCCCATTTGATTTGGCCCATTTGATCGACCCAATCGATTCGGCCCATTTGTACCGGCCCATTTGATTCAACCCATTTGATGTGATGGAGGCCCATTATGATGTATTTTCGGCCCATGGATGTGGCCTATTGTGATGTATCTCCGGCCCATATGTTAAGGCCCATTTGAAGTATGTGCGGCCCATTGGTTGTGTGTGAGGCCCACTTGATTTATAGGAGACCCATTGATGCAGCCCACTATGATGTAATTGTGGCCATATGATAAGGCCTGATGCGATGTTTATGTGGCCCTTGAGATGCAGCCCATTGCGATGTGTATGGTGATGTATTTGAGGCCCATGTGTAGGGCCCACCTGTGATGTATATTAAGCCCATCTGTAAGGCCCACCTATTGTGTATTTGAAGCTCATAGGTTGAGGCCCATTGTGATGTATTCGAGGCTCATGGGCGTGGCCCATTGTGATTCGCTTGAGACCCTGGTATGAAGCCCAACGCGACATATGGGAGGCCCATGAATGGGGCCCAACATGATGTATGTGTGGTCGAAACATGGTGTATGAATCCCTGATGTGGGCCACTCTTTGGGAACAATGTTGGTTGAATGTCCACATTGTGACCTTCCCTTAGGCCTTGTTCGGCCGATTATCAAGGCCGATTCCATTTGGTCGAGGCCGATTCTGTTTTGTCGAGGTCGATCCTGATCGTCGTGGCTAATTGCCGATTCCAATTAACGTGATCGATTTGCCGACTTTGATTATGGATCGATCCGATTGTCGTGACCGATTTGCCGATTCTGATTATCGATTGAGTCCGATAGTCATGACTGATTGCCGATTCTGATTGACGTGATCGATTTACCGATCCCGATTATCGATCGATTTCAATCATCGTGACCGATTGTCGATTCCGATTAACGTGACCGATTTATTGATTTTAATTATCGACCCATTATGATTATCATGACCAATTACCAATTCTGATTGACGTGACCGATTTGCCGATTCTGATTATCGATCGAGTCCGATCGTCGTGACTGATTGCTGATTCTGATTGACGTGACCGATTTGCCGATCCAGATTATCGATCGATTCCGATCGTTATAACCGATTGTCGATTTTGATTGACATGACCGATTTGCCGATTCTGATTATCGATCGATTCTGATTATCATGATCGATTATCGATTCCGATTATCGTGGCTGATTATCGATTAGCGATCGAGGCCAATTATCATGACCAATTATATAGGCCAATTCCGATTGTCGAGGCCGAGTATCAAAGCCGATTCTTATTTGTCGAGGCCGATTGTATAAATTGATTCCTATTATCGAGGCCGATTGTCAATGCCGATTTTGATTGCCGAGGCCGATTGTCGAGACCCATATGATATATATGTGGCCTATAGTTGAGGCCCATTGTGATGTGTATTTGGCCTATGTTTGAGGCCCAATGTGATGTATATATAGCCCGTATTTGAGGCCCATTGTGATGTGTATTCGACCCGTGTTTAAGGCCTAGTGTGATTATATTAGGCCCATGTGAGAGGCCCATCGTGATGTAAAAAGCTCTTGAGTGAGGCCCATGGTATTGTATACTTGGTCCTTGTGTGAGGCCATGGGTCCACTATATGTTAGGCTCTATGTGGGCCATTTCTCGGGGGCAATGTTGGTTAAATGTCCACATTATCGGGGTCGATTGTCGATGCCGGTTATTGATACCAATTATGAGTATGTGACAGCATAGCATCATGATACATGCCCATATGCATCATCTGCATGTTTGTTATAAGATGTGGTTAATCATTGCATATGTCATTGAGTATGTTGTTATGAGACTCCCTGATAGGCGGAGGTTATCTCACATGAGCGCACAGTATGCGCAGGATTGATGCATGATTGGATTGTATGACTCGTGCATCTTGTATTATGATTACTATACGCCCTAGCGATATCAGGGCCGTAGCCTCTACAGGCATATCGTGGATGGCCAGATGGGACACTGAAAATATTTGGTTCGAGCATCGGGCTGTCATAGATGGCCCTGGGTGAAAATCCCTAAAACCCTCTTGGTACCAGAGGATGCCCCAACATCGAGACCAAGTGGATACATGAGTGCCCGAGTGCCGAATACTAGGAGGCCGCGTCTCCCACTATGTCGTGGTCGATTGGGAGGGGGTGTGGCCTTACCCGCTCGAGCGTAGAGGGCATTGCTAGGCTGAGTCTGACCAGCTCGAGGAATGGGTCCGCTATCAACGTGCCGAATAGGTATTGGCAGACTATTAGCCAGGCGGATAGTGAGGTTTCATATGCTCACTTGGACTATGCGGCTGGGAGAGCGGCAGTGCCATTTAGAGTGCACTAAACCCCGGTAATGATCCCAGAGATGAACTGTACTGATATGTGGACTTATTGAGCAGGATTTGCATACTCGTTCATTCATTCATTCACTCACTATCCACTCGGGTTGGTGGTGTGCAACTATTTGTTATGTGAACCTTCGCAACGGTCAGGATTTCGGCTAGGGCGCACAACTAACCTGAGATCAAGAGTTTACCACATTGTGTTTGACTATCAAAATTTAGGTATGAGACTGGTTTAGATAGAAGTCCCTTGTGATGGACCCCATAGCTTGTGATACTTCGTACTATCATCCCAACTTCACATTCCAGCATAGTCATTTCATTCGCACCGCATATTACATCGCATCTGCAGTACTTAGTATTTTGAGTTATTATGTTTTTGCACTTATATGGCCTAGACGGACTTAGTAGGATTTGCATATTGTATTGCATTATTGGCATCTGATATTTGGCTTCCACATTTACATAGTCGATCCGCATTGCGTATTCTATTATCGAATTATTCATGGACTTACCAGTATATTTTCGCCTACTCTAATATCGTATGATTCATGATCTTGTTAGTATTTTCATTTTTCCGATGATGTATGATTCATGTGCTTCATTATATACTTCGCACTTATCTTACACACACTTGCACCACCCTCTAAGCTTTCTATAAGCTTATGCACGATAGATGCGTGTAGGTGGTGTTAGGTTACAACAACTGTCTTCTGGAGCTTTCATTTCGATATATGTATTTCCCTTTCAGCATTGTATTCAATTGACTATATTAGTGGATATGTGATGATGATGTTGCCTTTGTGAATTGGGTATGCTTGTGGTTATGCTTCTTATGAGACAAATGTACGTTTGAAAATCCTCCTTGTAGGATCCCAGGATCAGAACCTGGCGTATCGGCGCTGGGAGCCGAGAATGGGGTACTCGGAAGCTGTCGGCACCAGATTCGGCGATCGGGATTCCTGTGAATCCGATTTCTGGGTTTGTGTTGTGACAGGGCCCACCACAACAAGTAATATAGTATTATATTATATTATAATATGCTATATAATATAGTATAATATATTAATATTATATATATATATATATATTGAAAACGTCCTGGCCCTGGACGGCCCGGACGGTCACAGTCGTTCAAGGGAGGCCCCACACGTGGGGTGGGTCCCACCGTCCAGGGACGGTGGAGGTCCCACACGCACATGATGGTGCAGCCCACTCCAAATGGATGGATGCCGTGGTTGGGTCCTATGGTCCCCACCGTCAGGTCGCACTTCACTGTCACCCTCCTCCACTAGGCATTCAATGCCAATACCTCATCATTGAAAGGAGGTATCTTTCACTCCGCCTAGCACTGGAGCTATGGATCTGGTTGTGCACACGCACCAAGGAGGGCCCCACACGGACGTGGGTCCCACCATCCAAGGGTGGTGGACAGTTGGATAAAACACATGCTCTATAGTGTGGCCCATTAAAAAGGGTGGATGGCGTGGATGGGTCTCATGGACCCCACCGTCAGCACCCACTCCACGGTTAGCACACCCACTATCAGTACACCTCCACTGTCAGTTAGCACTTCACTAGTAGCACACCCAAAGTCAGTCCACATTTCACTATGGTGCACGTTCAACGTCCCTGGATGCTGGACTGCGGATACAACACAGGCATCATGGTGGGTCCCACTTGGACGTGGCCCACCATATTTGGGTCAATCTGATATTTGTGTTCTCCTACATTCAGGCCCACCCAAAGACAGTCAGCAAGGTGGGCCCTACGGATGGGACGGCGTGGATCATACTTTATTGTGGGGTCCACAATACATGAGAAAGAGAGAGAAGAGAGGAAGGTGGAAAGAGAGAAAGAAAGATCGGAGATAATGGAGGGGCCTGCCACTATGGGCCCCTCATGGATACAAGCATACATCAAAGTGGGTCCCACTACATGTGGCCCTTTAATCGCATAAAAAATGCAAATGTGGGACCAAGATCACCCACCGTCCACTCCTTCTTGCTCCCTTGGCTTCTTTTGCTCAGCTTCGATCCTAATGGAGGAGATAGAGTTTGGATGGTTGAGATGGAAGATGGGAGGGTAGGAAGTGGGCCACACACAAAGATCTCTCTTGGGGAGGTTTGGGAGAGCTTGGACGTATGGTGTTTTCTCTTGCTTGAGAGAGTGGTTTGAGAATGAGAGAGAGAGAGAGGGTTGTAAAGGGAGAGAGAGAGATGGGTGATAGATGTGGTGGTGATGGATGTGTAAGAGACTTTTTTGACTTTTGTGGTAGATGGTGTAAGAAAAGTATGGGTGTGTAAGAACCTTTTTGACTTTGGGGGTTGCTTAGGGAAGGGTGTGAGGTGATGGTGTACTTAGTTGAGGTGATTAGTCGATGGGTTAGTGGATGTGACAAGTTATAGAGATTCCCTCGGAGTTCGTACGCGGGGTGTTTTCCTCAAACTGAACGCGAGCCCACATCTCCTGGCCTGGGTATCGCCTCGGCGCACGAGACGTGGCATCAGAACCGCGGCGATGGCGCAGTCGCTAAGGTATTAATTTCGGGTTGAGTCGACTCGTGTTGACGACGTGTGACTCAGGGTCGCGCGCAAATACCGGTTAAGGGTCGAAGGTTACCGAAATTCTACCGAGAGGACCGCAGAAGTTGACGGAACAGTATGAACTAGGATACGGGCCTTATAGACGACGATGTGAATCAAGGATTGCCTGATTCGACTTAAGGAGCCAAACATTATTTACTTTTATTGTGTCATCTTAGGGATTGCGAACCAACTATTGCCCTACACTCCCTCCCCTCAGGAGGCAGGGCCAGACGGATCAGTAGGTGGCCCCTCATTGTCAAGCCCAAATGTCTTGATGAGTTTGGGATTAGGCTCTGAGTTGGTGTTGGATGTCACTTTCCTCAACTATCCCCGATGTATTATGAGTCTTTGGATTCTTCCTGCTCAGGTGGGACCCAGACTGTGGTCCAGTCAATCAAGGAAAATTCTTGCCCCTTGCCCAAGTCATTTCCAAACAGCCCAGTTGGGCTTATTTGACCCTCCACGGTGGATCTTGGCCTGCCCACCGGATGGATGATCCCCTCCTTGATAGATCTGATTGATGTGCGGATGAAGGGATCATCCTCCTCTTGCCGATTTTGCTCTCCTCCGATACATTTGTGCTTTGCTATCTCATCCTTAGGAGGCTGATATCTCAGTCCTGTCATGCCTGCATTCTCTTGATATTCAAGCTGATAATAAAAATGTTGGTGCTCGACTGGAGGGAAGATATAGTTTGATCCGATAAGACAGGCAAGAGGTATGCAATTCACAGTCTCGAACTCAAAACTATGGTATGGGATATCCTCATCGGAGCATTGTATGTCTATGATCGGGATATCTAGCTCTTGACGATTGACTGCTTCAATCGGAAAGATTTGTTCGGGATCATCCAGAACGGTTAACGTTTTGTCTCCAAAAATGTATTTGGCCTTTTGGCGAAGAGTCGAAGAGAGAGCCTTACCTCTATGGATCTAAGATCGATCAGGGAGGAGATGAAATGAAGCTATGATGTCAAAGAGCTGAAAAGTGATGGTTGATGCTTTGGGATTAATCAAGATCTCGATATTAATCTCTTCCTCGACCTTTCTCCTAGAGGAGGGAGCCACTCGTCCTAGACTCTTCTCTTGAAGGATTGAAGACTGAGTAGAGCTAGGTAAATCCTTTTGAGTAGCAGAATGTCCTTCCTAAAAAGTTTCTGTATAATTAACGCTTGACCCTGATTTTGTTAGGGCATGTGGTATGTTGATCGGGGAAAGAGATTTTTCTTGGAGCATGACAGTTGGAGCAAGGGTCGGATAGGCAGATGGTGCCCCTTACGATACAGAGGATGTATGGATTGGATTGATTAGGGGTGGCTCTGAGGGCACGGAGACTGGACCGGCTGGAGATGCCCCTTGCATATTTAAGGGCATAGAGAATGGATTGGATGGGCATGCCCCTTGCAGAATCGGGAGTATTGGTGTCGGAGTGGCAATGATTGAATGGATGCATTGGACTGAATGGCAAGGCAATTCTCCCTAAATGATATTAGTGGCAGGGGTGCCTAATGAGATGGGGCTTACTTGATACAATGGCAGAGGATTCTGGAGGGTGTAATTGGTGGGGTCAACAGCAGGAGAAGTAACCACAATCGTTTGGTTGTCAATTAGAACTTGGATCGCATGCTTCAGGGTGAAACAATGGTCTGTTGTGTGGCCTTGGAATTGGTGATATGCACAGTACTCATTCTTATTATAATATGGTGGCAGAGGGTTTGGGAGGAGCTAGGTAGTAGTGGTGAAGTATTTGCCTTTAGACTAGCATGGCTAGTACCTCACTGTACGTTTGGGCTATTGGTGTAAACTGCCTAGGTTCCCGGGCCATCCTCATATGCTGACCATGATTGGTGTACTGAGGAATCTCCATTTACTATTGTTGTTGCTACCATTGTCCCTCTTGAGGAGCGAATTGAGCACCTTGGGTAGAGGCGACAAGATTGTCTTCTTTCGTTAGATGGAGGTTATGAACAATTCTGTTACTGTTCTCGTATCCAGTAGACCTTCCTTCCACTATCCGTTGTACTGGGGAGGCCTGATGAGGCCACCAAGGAGAGATTGTCCCAACCCTTATTTTGGCTTTGACTTGTTCCCCGGCACGGATGAGTTGAGTAAAGTTTGCATATGGATATGAGACGAGGTATCCAGAGATACTCGGATTTACCGAGTGGATAATCATGTAGATTTTCTCCTCGTCATCAATGAGTGTTTTCATTCTAGCGGCTATGGCCCACCACCGTCCAACATAAGCTTACAATGACTCATCATTCATCTGCCTTAAGGCAGCAAGATCCGCCCTTTTGGGCGCTACATTAAGATTGTACACAAAACGATCAATGAAAGCTTGGGAAAGTTGTTCCCAAGTCTTAATTCAATGGTAGTCTAATGACGTGTACCAATCTAACGCATCACCTTTCAAGAATTTTTGAAATAAATGGATCAATACTCTGTTATTACTCGCCAAAGTATTAAGCTCTCTCACAAAATGCCTTTAAGTGGTCCATATGACACCCCGTACCATCATACCTTTTGAGTTTTAGTAATTGGAAGTCATGAGGTAACTTTGCATAGGGAAAGGGATAAAGATCCCTGAACTTAGTGGATGAGAGATCCACCCCTTACTGCTTCCGTAGCTTCCTTTGCACATTACACAATTGTTCTCGGAGTTTTGTAAGTTCAGAAGGATCATATGAGAGGGGTTTTGCCCCTTGGAATCGACCAGATCTCATAGGATGTTGGTGATCTTGTGCTGATTCTGTGGGGAAGGGTAGAATGAGATTTACTGGAGGAGGAAGGGAGGAAGCAAAGGGAGGTTGTGGGGTTGAACTACTTTGAGCACTAGGCTGTGTTGCCTGTGTATTCGGTATGGCACTCGGTACTAGGCGAAGCAATAGCTCTTGCATTTCCCGGAGACTTTGGGCCACCTCTTGCATGGTTGTGTTAGCTTGTGGGTCTGTTGGAACTGTCAGAGGTGTCGGCGCCGGTGCCGATGTTAATGCTTCAGGTGCTGGCAGAGCTGCCGATTCTTCCTCATGGGTAGCCATATTTGCATTTGATCAAGTAGTCATGGCTAAGATTGATGCTTAAAGAAGTGTAGCCAAAGATTGTTTTTTTATATAAATGCAGTAATGATGTCTCTTAAGATTAAAGTACCACACACTTTCGAGTCGGGTCTCAGTTAGTGCGAGCTAGCAAGTCTCCAATGGAGTCGTCATTCTGTAGACACTGGAAATCGGCGCCCACACTAATTTGTATGTTATGTTTTAGTGGTGGGGGTGATTAAGCTGATTTGTAGGTATTGGAGTCGCCACTAGCCAATTAATCTCAGAATCCCGCGGTCGACTAGAACCCACGGAATACGTATGGTTGGAGAAATTCGAAGACTCTCCTACCTTAGATTGACTCCTGGTCTGCGATCCAGGATTCTGTGTAAGAGACCTCAGTTATAAAGAGGGAAGGTGTTAAGCACCATCTCTGACCGTACGAATGTATGGTCTCTACTTTGTGTGGTAAAACAATCTCAATGGATGAATGATGTGGTTGAGATAGGACTAGGCACACACATGGATTTTTGATGCGGCAAGATCTGAGATTTCGACAAACCACAGAGCATACGTCCAACAACGTGTCTAGAAAGAGATAAGAAAAATGGACTAGATCACTAGGAATTTCTGATATGATAGGATCCAATGTACGACAAGTCACAAAGCACACGTTCACTAGACATCTAGAGAAGCAGGGGGGTTGAGAAGAGAATAGATGGCATGATGAATGCTTGTATGTAAAATGAATGAATCTTTGACTCCATCTTAAGTAGGCTAAGAGATGGACTGCACCATGATCAATCTGGGCTAGGCTTGTGGGGTTAAGAAGGTCGAGATTAGGCTAAGTGGGAGCTAAAAAATCTGAGCTTAGAGGCTTAGGAGCACCTCCTCACCCTCACTCTCTTCCTCTCTCTTCCCTCTCCCTCACTTGAATTTCAGGCTCCCTTGGTTGTGTGTCAAATGTGAAGGGGGAGAGGGTTATTTATAGCCTTCTCCAATGGCATTGTTGTAATTGGTAGGTAGGTAAAGGGTAAAAGTTGACATGGCAACTTGTGGTTGGTTGAGGGAAGAGGAATGACACATGACATGCTCTTATTGGCTATTGGGGTTGGTAAAATAGTAAACAGTGAATGCTGGATCGGTAAATTCAGAGGAAAGTTGACTTTCAGGCCAAGAGACAGTTGTTGCTTAGAGGAGACACGTGTTTGGCGAACGGAGGTAATCGGACTATTGCTGGCGGTAGTCCGACTACCGCCCGGGCTGAGTTTTGTCCGAAACTTGTGTGGCTGGCTTCGCGCATATTTTTTTTATAGGAAGCGATAGTTTGACTACCGCTTCAGGTACAGTTTCTCCCAAAATTTAGCCGGTGGGTCCTTTTTTGGGTCTTAAGAGCGGAACAAAGTTTGTTTTGGATATTTGACTCGAAATGGCTCGAAATTGGCTCGATTGTTACCCGAAAATGGCCCTCAAAATGTATTGGTTTTGGACATGGTCTAGGTTGAATGATGGCTTGTAATGGCTCAGGTTAGGATTAGGGTTTAAGCTGGAGTTATGCTGGGTTTGGGGTTTAGGCTAAGGTTTGGGTTAGGGTTAGGTTTAGGATATGATCATGGTTCTCGAATTGTCATTGCCTCTTCAAGATGTTAGCCTACGTGGAGTGTCTACAGGTGTGGTTCTCCTGAAAATTGGATTTGCTTCATTTTTAAGTACATACATTAAAATTAAAATGAGTTGGAAAAACATATGAACCGCGTAGATGTATAATACATACATTGAGGTCGTGGTCTCACATAATCCACTCTCAACTACGGATGCGGATCACGTCCTCTGTGGGGCCCACTGTGATGTAAGTGTTTTATCCACGCCGTTCATCGCTATTATCAGACAATTTTATAATATGGTCATAAAAATGAGGTAGCTCCACAGCTCCAGTGGACTACACCAAAGGAATCTGCAGTGATAATGACAACCACCGTTGAAACCTTTCTAAGGGCCACTGTGATGTTTTTTTTTATATATATACCATCCAACCTATTAATAAGGTCATGTAGACGTGGATGAAGTGATAACACAAATATAAGCTTGACCCGAAACTTCTCCAGCTTCCGAAAACTTTTTAATGGTGGAAGTTCAATCCCCACTTTGTTGTTTAATTAAGACTTTAACCTGCCACATGTTTCGGATCATAATTGATAATGATATGTGAAAACGATGTGGATAAAACACTTACATCATGGTGGGCCCCACAGAGCCTTGCCTGGGCGCGGTAGGAGGCAATCCGCGTCCCTCAACTACGTGTCCACGTTCCATCCATCCGAGGAGAAGAGGAATGCAAATGGCAATGACTCGGTTGCCATTTAAAAGTGCCCACGTACGTGTCTAGTATCAGAGCCGACCATTAGTCATAACATGGAAATTTAATCCATTGATCGATCCATCTAAACTGTCTATTAAATCCAAAATCCATTTTATTGGATACTATGCAAAAATGACACTGATTGAATGATCCAATCTATCTTTGACTTTTCCTTGTTTTGTAGCCATCGTTTTTCGGAGCCATATGTGAATGGGTTAGGATGGCCTAACAAAAGTGATTCTTAATTAGGTTGATAAGAAATCTATAGTGGGCCCTAATAAATAAATTGATCAAATTGTAGATTGGACTTATGCACCTTCCATGTTAAAGGGTGATGATGATGGGGTTGTGGATGCCAAACTGTTGTAATATTTGCCTGGTAGCACATGAAATGTACGTTGGACCTAATGGATGATGGTCTAGATCAGTCAATTGGATTGCATTTAAGTGTCTATATCAATAGAGTAGATGACAGGTGAGGGCATTTAAGTAATTTACCAATGAGAATGGTCTATTTAAGCTGATATTGTTAGAGATATGGATACGGAGAAGGTGTGTACTAGATTTTAGATCAGTGCATTTTATCAAAGTAAGGAAAATCATGGCGAAAAAATTGGCCCTCTTGGTGGGATGCAACTACTCCGACAACCCCAACGTACCCGAAGGAAACAGGCTGCATGGGTGCATAAATGATGTGAATGCCATGCAGACCCTGATCCGTCAACCCCGCTTCGGCTTCAAGGATGAGAACATTACGATCTTGACCGATAAGCCGGGGACGGAGAAGGCCCCCACGTCTTCTAATATTATAGAAGAGCTTAAGACGAAGATCAATGCAACTAAGCCGGGTGACACCTTGTTATTCTTCTTCAGTGGGGGTGGAGAGCTGGTTAATCCCATGGCTACAGATACGGCTACGGCTAAGGAAACTTCTACGGCTACGGTTATTACGGCTACGGCTCCGGTTAATGCTACGGCTACGAATTCGTCTACGGCTACAGCTACGGCTACGGCTAGCCCTACGTCTACCTCTACGGCCACGACTACGACTACGACTACGCCTACGCCTACGGCAAAAAAGGGCATTCCAGCTATCATTCCTTGGGATCTCTTTCCCATTACAGGTTAGGATGAATGAGATTTGAGAAATGTTGTGAGACTGGAGGCATAGTCGGCGTTCCACCGTCCATTCCCAAAGGACTCGAGATGGTGTGATATTGTCTACGAGAGACACTCCACTGCCTCGATATCCATTTGGGAATATACGGTGGCGATCGACTATACATAGAATGATGGTGTATAAATGATTTCTCTTATTTTTCATATTTAAGAGTTCTGTTTCATTGACACAATAGTACATGTGGTTGCACAAAATCTCAGCCGTGGAATCCACCGAGGTAGGTGGGACACTGACTGTAGGTCTCACGGTGATTTATGTACATTAATCGTCCAACCATTTTAAAAGCTCACTTTAGTGCATGATCCAAAAAACGAAGTTGACCGACCACACCATAGGAAACAGTCTTGATTGAATCCACACCATTAAAAATTTCATGGATTCCACCGGAGTGTTTATTTTCCATCCAACATATTGATAAGGTCACAAAGACCCAGATGAAAAGACCACACAAATATTATCTTGATCCAAAGCTTTTTTAGCCCACAAAAAAGTAATTACATTTTTTCTTGCACTATGGTTCATCTGAGATTTGGATCTGCTTCATTTTTTGGATCATGCCTTAAAATAAGCTTTCAATACAGATGGACGGTGTGGATATAGTCATATACATCGTGGTGGCTTCCACGGTCAGGGTTCTCACCCACCTAGGTGAATCTCGGGATCCACCGAAGCCGCCCCCCAAAATCTCCCTAATTTTAAGAGCAGGGCCGTTGAGTCGTGCTAATTCTCCATTGAATCTGGATTGTTGCTAAATGTCTATTCTTTGGTCACTGATCAACGGGTCAAGACCATCATATATTCTAGATTTTTGGGACTTCAATTATCGGTTGTTGGACCATTGGATAAACGGTCCAGATGAAACACTTGTGGTCCACATGTATAGAATCCTACACAAACCGAATCCCCTACAACACCTGTTGTGGCTCACAAACGAGCTCTGTTATGGGTGTGGACCTACACTCCAACCCATCAATGTTCACCGTACATCCCAAAATGCAGCCCCTATACAAAACAACGATGGGCCACACCGCCTGATGAACGGGTTGGATGCAATATACCCACCTCAGTTGTGGATAGGGTTGATTTTTTACCTCGCATTTTAACATAAGAGGATCTCACTTATGGGCGTATTACATGCCATACTCACAACACGTACAAATGGTGTTGTGGAGGATTCGATCCGTGCATACGTAACACCACTCGTGTTTGAAATACCCTTTTTTGTAAAAATACTGCAACTAACATCATGAACCGAATCCCCTTCCAGCTGCGGACATCCTGCCTATAATCAATCGGTTGCCGGACAAAGCAATCTTCATCTTCGTAAGCGACTCGTCATACAGCGGCGGCCTCTTCGACAATAAAGTTCAGATTAAATCCAATGTCCCTGATCCCGGGCCCAACCTCCGCCGGAAAACCATTCCCTGTACTAATCCTTCCAATGTTGGTGGGAGATCGGCAGCAGGCAGCTCACTCAACGCTAAGATCCTGTTCAGCAGCTCGAAGGCGAACGAGGAATCGATGGAAGTGTATCCAAACGCCGATAGGTCAAAGGCATTCGGCGGATTCAGCAATTTCATCCAGACATTGAATCCGTCCGTACCAGTGTTTGGCTTTCTAGGGCTCGATCAACACCCGTACATCGAATAAATATAATTGTGTGTGAAGGTTTGCATATTAGTTTTCTACCTAGGTTCTCCAAGCGTGTAGTGGGTACTTCTCTGCACGTTATCTAGCTCTTGTGTGGAATAACGAGAACCGTGTTTGAAGGTTTGTATAATGTTGTATATCCAGTTTCCTCAAGCGCGTAGCGGATAGCCTGCATGTGTATAACTATTGTATGGAACAAAGAGACTGGTGTTTGATGGTTTGCATACAAGTGTCTTCTACCTAGTTTCACTAAGGACTCGTTTGTTTCATTGCTTGTGTTTGGAGTGCATTGGATTCCATATGGAACCCTCAATTGTGCTTGGCATTCTGTAATTGGAATGCATTGCAATCCAAAGTTTTTGTTTAATACTCTACGTTATGAAAGCATTAGAGTATATTAGTCTCAATTTAATTAACTAAATCATCTACAATATTTTAAAATGACATATATGTGTAACATTATAGATAGTTATTGTAATAAGCTCATTAAAATATACACTTGGGGTTAAAATTTGAGATAATTTCAAGCCGCAAGTCGGCTATGAAAATGAGCTTACAAACATGCAATTGTCTAATTTTTAATAGATTAAATAGGTTTTGGGTTAAAGACAATCCATCCAAGGACCATTGTAACTACCCTTATTTTTGGAATACATAAAAATGGATTGATTAGGATTATAAATTTAAACTTTAATTATTAATAATAACCAAACACTTAGCATGTTGGTAAATGTATTTCCAGTGGAGGGTAAGATCAGAAGACTAATTCTTATCATCGCGATATTAACTTTTTACGCCAATTTACATAACCCTGGAGGAATCTTCTAGATACAGGACTTCTCTCTATAAAAGGAGGGGGTGTTCGTAGAGAATTCTCTAGAAAAACCCCTAAAGAAAAAGAGTAAAAGAGAAAGAGAAGTGACGCCTGTGGAGAAAAAGCTTCCACTGGTAAGTTTCTAACCTTTTCTTTGTTTTTTGTTTTTTGTTTTTGTTTTTGTTTTTTTCATGCTTTCAATTGAAAATCCCTAGATTTATACAATGGATGGGCTGATCAACCTCGTGTTCGTTGTTTTAATCTATGGAAAGTTCTGATGTTTAGATGAAGGTTTTGTGTGAAAATTTCTTGTCGTAGAGATCGGTGTAGGGATATCCAATGGTGTAAGCTCAGATCTATTCAAATCTCATGTTTTCTAAAGCCATATACATCAAGGCCTCAAACTTTAGGATGATCTAATCGATGGATTACCCACAATGATTAACGGATAATAATAACAATGATGAAGCATGCGGTATGTTAATTGTAAATAATGATATGCTCGGGATACGATTCCCTCTATAACGCGCCCCTACTAAATAGGGAGATTGCCCTCTATGTTATTGCCTCCTTTCAGCTATAAATATGCGTATCTCTAATGGTGAAAGGTACACACAACTCTGCGCATAAAAAATCCTATGCTTTACTAAACCCAAATTCTCTGTCTGACTTAGGCATCGGAGGCTCCCCTGTTACAGTCAGGGTCTCCTTTCTCTTCTTCGTGTGCAGATACTCAAAGGTCCAAGAAGGGTTAACCAAATTTCTACATCAACAGCTTCTATAAGGATGGAGGATGGGCTATGCATAAATTAACTGACCATAGAAATAGCTTGAACAATATTTGGACAGGTAATAATGAGATATATGAAACATCCAACTAGTTGTTGATACCACCTAATGACCTCAACTGGGTTTTTCATTTTCTCAATAAGACGAATATTACAGTTAGCTGAAGTATCAACATGCTTTATAACTAACTTTTCTTTCTATTTGAGGACGTCTAGGCTTATTTCCTCTATGATAAGGAATTTATCTTTTTTGAAGATACTACTTCTATAACAAAAAAGTAATCCAAAATTTTAAGGCATTTTATGTCAAATAATATTTTAAAATTACGCTTCAGCTGTAAGATGGATAAATCATCATTTTCAGTATTATAATATCATCAATATATAATATAATAATCACCATTTTTTATAAACATTGTGTAGTAGACTCCACTTTGTTCATACGCCAAGAAATTAAGGCATACCCTAGTTTTTCAAACCAAGAACTTCACAGCTATTTAAATCTATAAATTGCATTCTTTAACTTACATACTAAATTATGCTTTCCTGTCAGAAATGTCCAAGAGGCAATTTCATGTGCACTTCCCCATGAAGACCTCCATGTATAAAGACATTTTTCATATGTAATTAATACAAAGGTTACTTTTGATTAGCAACAGAGATAATAACATGCTTAGAGAGCTCATCTTAATTATTGGTGTTAATATTTCTTGATATTCAATACCATACGTCTAAGTAAAATTTTCTTTTACAAATCTAGCATTATTCCTTTTTATAGTGCCATCACTATTGTATTTGATTTAATAAACCCATTTGCAACTAATTAGTTTTTTCCTTTAGGAAAGCGTACCTAATGATTATTATTTACAAAGGTTGCCAATTCCTCGTTCATAGTGTTCCTCTATATAACTTGTGATCACGCCTCTGCAAAACTACCAACTTCAACATGGGTGAAGATAGAGTTTAAGAATATTACAAACTGTGGTTAAAAATGTTTAAATTTTAAAATATTTATTTCAACTACTCATCCATTCATTCAATCCACTCATTCATCAAGACAACAATCATGAAAGCACAATACCAACAAAATAATTAACAGCCGTATATTCGAAGTTTTCAAAACAAACTCAATCAAACTATTACATGGCATTAGGTTCCACAAATAACACAATCACAATATAAGATTTGGGTATGACTTTGGCTTGGCTGATGAATAGCTACAACTTGCTCGGTTGTCCAAAAGTGTCTGTAGAGAACAAGCCCCATTAGCAAAAATTTGTAGTGGGGTCCATCATATTGACTGTCTGGATCGCTACATTAGCATATCCATCACTCTCGATTTTATTTTTAACAGCTCTAGAAGTTTCTTTCTCTGCATTTAAACTTATGAAGTCTAAAATAAACTTGTTTGACACATGTACAAGTACATGGATATTTAAGTAAAAACATATGAAAGCAAAAGAAATGAAATAAACCTTCATTCCTCCATGCCTTCTTGCTGACTTGATCATATTCCGCTCTGTCGCTCGATCGAGCTCTTAGATGACCATCTGTCACTTGATCGTGTTCTTGAATGACCATCGGCCACTTGATTTGCCTTCTAGATGACTATCAGGTGATCAATATCCTGGTTGGCTATTGGCCGCTTGACCGACCTCCTAGATGAATGTTGGCCACTTGCTCGAGTTCTTGGACAACCATCGACCGCTTGCTTAACCTTCTGGATAGCTATCGGCCACTTGGTCGATTTCTTGGTTTTGCTTTTGAATTCCTCCCAACTACTCTTTGTCTTATCATCCTGTCAGTTGTTATTCCGTAAAAGGCCCTCAAAGCATCCTTGGAGATCTTTAGCCTACAATATCTTTCCTTTGCTATAACACATATCCTTTCCAATTAGATTTCCTAAGAATGGACAGAAATATGGTACAACATTACCCCCCACGTCACTTTGCCTTTGGTAAAAGATAAATGCGATGTTAATTCGTTATTTAGTGCAATAATTATGATTGCTCGGCCATGTAAAAACATCAATTTCAACCATCTTGGTTGAACTTGACCATCTTGATTAAAAAACATTAACGTCGACCGATTTGACCGAGCTCGTCTATCTGAATTAAAAAACTACAAAATCAGCCATCCTGGTCAAACTCATCCATCCTGATCGAGAGACAACAAATTCGGCCGTCTTGGTCGAACTTGGCTATCCTGGTCGAAAAATGTCAAAGTCGAAGGATTTGGCCGAACTCAACCCTGTTGATCAAAAAATGGTAAATTCGACATTCTTGGTCGAACTCAGCCATCATGATCGAAAAATAACAAATTCGGCCATCCTGGTTGAACTCGGCCATCGTGATTTTTTTATTTTTAAAAAAAAAAGTAAATTCGACCATCCTGGTCAAACTCGATCGTCATGATAAAAAAAAATGGTAAATTCAATCGTCTTGGTCAAAATTGACCATCATGATCAAAGAATGGCAAATTCAACCATCCTGATTTAACTCGACCATCCTGATCAGAAAATGACAAAATCAGTCGTAGCAATGAAGACTGTTGGCCAATCCATTCCGAATAAGGTTTATGGTTGACCGAGGTATTGATACGGCCGTGAACTTGTCCTGTTATTTCCTGAATCATTTGAATAATTTGGTCATGATTTAAATGGCGCGATTCAACCATTAGAGGTGATTCGGGGCCTACTTGATTTTATCTTCCATGATATAGTGGATTCCTAAGGAATGTCTTCCCCCCCGGTATATCTCAGTTTCCTTCTTCAGGAATAAATTCCTAACCTCCCAATCTGGTCGTTTGAACTCGTTGGATAGCACAGCATTCAGTACCTCCTAGATGGGAGCTGGATGAATATTTTGTCGTAACAGAAGATGTAGCTGTGGTGCTAGTGGAACTGACGTCAAATTTTCGACAAAATTAATATCAACAATTGGCTGATGAACATTTTTTATGCATGGTAAGTGTTCTTTTAGAAAACATCATATTCAAGCTTCCATCCTGGCTAACCATCCATATGTTGAAAGTCTTTGCCTGAATTCATAACTGCTCGGCCTAAGTACATAACTACTCTTCTATATGTTGATTCACCATTTGCATATCACATAGCTAAGTCATCGTTATCTCATAATGATCTGTCACCCATCTTGCTTTCTCATTACTTTCATATCGACTTATGTTATGGAGTGCAAAAAACTGTTGCTACTTGGTATGGTCGGTGCGCAGTGATTATTTCTGACTACTTAGTAGGTAGCGTCCCACCGGGCATACCAAAAACTGTTAGTACTTTGAATAATTGATGCACAATGAATATTTATGGCAACCAAGTAATTTATAATCTCATAGGGCGTGCCAAAAACTGTTACATTGCTTCGTTTTCATCTGTATGTGTTAGTGTGTCAAAATTGAAATTGTGGCGCAATTCAAACCAAACAACTATAACCCCAAGTCCCAAGATATGAAGACATGTAGTGTATAACCAAGATCCGATGAGATCGGTCACCTATTCAACCACTCGTTCAATGTGTAATTAGGATCGGGCGATATTCAAAGGGTGGGGTTCATACTCTGAAGATGGGTTGCACCTTTTCCTTCTGTATGAAATGACTTTTCAATATAGATAAAGTGAAATGAGAAAAATGATTCTTATAATCGGTTGTAAAGAAGAGCTGCAAAACACCTTTTCAAATGAAGAACTGAATCTAACATGCGAGTATAGACTCAAATTACAGTTAAAACTACTAGCTACTTGATTATCACTACGGATTATACTAAGAAATGTAAACATCAAGATGAAAGTAAAAGATTACACTAACAAATGTAATATACTTGGCTGGAAAAGTAAAGTGTAGTAAATTATTACACTATGGACTGTAAATTAACTAGTAATTGAAAGGATAATCGAAAGATAATGTCTGGTTTGATTGGGTTGGTATGAGACAAATTTTTTTTTTGACATTCCTCTACTATTTATAACTTTAATTCGGTCATCTAGATCATTCCCACTTTCTGACAGTTGCTATAATTGTTCAGCACTACTACTTTCTGGATGCTTCCCACGTTTTAAAAGTTGCTGGCAACTGTTTCAGCACTACTTGGCTTTTTGGATACTTCCTATGTTCTAATAGTTGTTGCAACCACTCCAAAGCCTTCTTGCTAACTCAATCGCGCGCATTCCGCTTGGCCGCCCGATCGAATTCTTGGATGACCATATTTCACTTGATTGAGCTCTTAAATGACCATCAGCCATTTGGTTTTCCTTTTGAATGACTATTAGGTGCTTAATTAATCTCTTAGATGACTATTGGCGGCTTACTCGCACTCTTGGATGATCATTGACCGATCGCTTAACCTCTTAGATGGCTATTGGCTACTTAGTCAATTGCTTAGTTTTCTTTTAAAATCCTCCCAAATACTTCTTGTCTTATTATCATGTCAGTTGCGATTTGTAAAAAGCACTCCATCATCTTTGGAAATCTTTAGCCTACTATATATTTCCATTGCTATAACACTTGTACTTTCTAATTAAAATTTTTAATAACAATCAATAAGGTAAAACAATATTTACAGTACCAGCACCGTTAGAATCACCAAAGAGAAATCTACAAGTTTCTGTTCATTGCACATGAATCAAATACCTTTACATGTTTAAAACGATTAACCAAACTGAAAAAAAAAAAAAAAAAAAAAAAAAAAAAAAAGTAAGAGCCAGTGCGGCTTGTCTCATGACCTAACCCGCTCTACTTATTTTCCATTAGATTTGTGAAATCTAAAAGCAAGGATCGCCTGACAGGACACTCTAATCATTTACACATGCGAATGGTTTCCACGTGTGAAGCGAGTGTTGAAAGTTTGTACTCTCTCGAGTCGAATCAGCATTTACGTATTGTGATACCACGTAAAAGGATGGTAGATCTTACTCGTGCACACATCCACCATGCATATAGTGCACGTGCGGCAATCCTGAACGTCCAAAATCTGGCATCTCCCTTTTATGTTAAAGAAGCAAAACTCACTGATGGGATGATCATAGCCTTCCAAGCAATGAACATTTGTCCCCGTTGAATCTAGATGGTTCACACTTTTCTTTTTGACTTTTCAATTACACCCATTAATGGGACCACCCACTTCAATCTGGACCACTCAACATTTTGTTTTCATTTTACAGTTGCTTAACATCCGTTGATCAGTCAGGATTAGGGGTGTACATGAACTGAGCTAGCTCGATTAGCTCGCTTGACTCGACTCGAAAAAGCTCGATTCGACTCGGTTCGAAGCTGAGTTCGAGCCGAGTCGAGCACGAAAATGAGTTCGACCTGAGTTCAAGCAGGCCCCAACTTGACTCGACTCGGATTGAATCCATCTCGAATCGAACTCGGATGGAACCAGTTTGTGACTCGGTTACTTTGCCATTGATGTTGCTCACCAACTGTTTGATAAAATAACTCAACGAGATGTGGCTGGTGACAAGGAAGGTTTGGCCGGTGGCAAGCAAGGTATGTACATTAAACAAATACCTCTTTTTTTGTTTTTATACTTAGAAGGTGTTTGATAAAACACATGTAAAACCATTGCCTTTTTTTGTAAAACAGTGGGTTTTTGAAGTTGCAGTTCAGGTGTTTGTGGAAATGCCTCAATGGCGAACTTGGCTCGATCTTAGCTCAAACTCAGCCAAAGTTGGCCTGAGCTGTTGACCGAACCGAGCCGAGCTGGCCAGTCAAGATCGAGGACCAAGTCGAGCAGAGTTCAAGATGAGGTCAGCCGGTGTTCGAGCCGAGTTGAGCTGAGGCCAGATCGACTTGGTTTGACTCGATGTACACCCCTAGTCAGGATCCGTCCTTTAGAATGATCTTTTTGCAATAACCTATCCATAGTGGACCACGATTCAAGTGGTCTGGATGAACTGTTGTGCCATTGCGTGTATGATAGCTACGTATTTCTCATACAAATCGTCCTTATCTAATACACCATAACTTCTTTTTTGGAGGGGTTTTGATAGGGAATTGGATTGTGTACTGAGTAACTTAGTACACTAAGGGGTACTGAGTTGATGTGTTACGAGCTTATTGGCTCTAAGATGTGGGGCCGCTTCCCTCCTCCAAACGCCAAAACAAACATCGTTAGCTTCTCTTTCTTTCTCTCTTCCATGCAAGGAGGAAACATAGAAGGATCTACCGCTCCTCTCTCCCCAGCAGAAATCGGATTGTGTATCGAGTTACTCAATACGGCTTTATCGCACAAAGTAAATTTAGTTGGGCCTACCTTGAATGTTTGTGGTCTATCCACGCCATCCATTAGTTTTTACAGCTAATTTAAGGCATTCAACACAAAATTTAAGCATATCCAAACATCAAATGGATCATACTACAAGAAACAGTAGGAGTAATGATTTTCGCCGTTAAAACCTTGCTAGGCCCTACAGTGATTTTTATTTGTCATCCAACCTGTTCATGATATCATGAAGACATGGATGAAGGGAAAACACAGATATAAGCTTGATCCAAAACTTTTGTGGCCCTAAGAATTTTTCAACGGTAGACATTTAATTCACATTGTTTCTGTGGTGTGGTCCATTTGAACTTTATATATGATTCATTTTTGGGTTCAAGTGTTGAAATTATATGGTAAAATAGATGAACGAAGTGGATAAGATACATAAATCATGGTGAACGTCATAGAGTTTAATCAGCACGCTAAGCGTAATGAGTTACCCAATATGCAATCTGTTTCCTCCCCAAAAAAAAAAAAAAAAAAAAAAAGAGGAAGAAGAAAAAACCGACCACCCCTCGCTCTCTCCCGTCGACCTCTCTGTCTCCTTTCGAGATTGACCTCCCTCTCTCTCAGATCTGCATCAACCCATTTCTCATCTCTCTTTCTAGCTTAACAATAGTGGCACGAGAAGGCGGCAGTAGCGACTTGTAGCAGCTAAGTGGTCTCTTCTTTCTCTTTTCTCTTTACATGGTGATGTTGATTAGGGATTACAGATTTTACTCCCATCCATTGATAGTCTTATGAGAGATTAGGGATGAGGGTTTGAAATTGAGAATTCATAGGGAATTTTTCAAATCCCTAATTCATAACTTGAGATTCTTCAAATTTCTAATTCATAATTAGCATTTTTATATTAGATATTGAAAATCCATAGTAGGAAAATTTTCAAATCCCTAATCTATAACTTGAGATTCTTCAAATTCCTAATTAGCATCTATATATGAGAAATTAATTTTCATATTTTCAATGTCTACCCTAATTTTCATAAAACCCTAATCCATAATTTTCCTAATAGATTAAAGGTTTATATTTAGTATATATATGTACATATGCGTATGAAACTATTAATCTTTATAAGTATTTAGAAATGAATTTTGAGGCTTTAAATATGAATTTTATGTGTAGAAATTCTTAGTTCTTAGACCTTAAAAGCAATTGGTAATTTAATTTAGAATAGGACCATTGGATGGTTATGGTTATTGAATTTTTAAATAGGCTTTTTATTAGCTTTTTTTTTTTGTGTGTTCATGAATTGCACCCTACGGTAAATGGAAAATAGATGAATTTTTATGTGAATGACTCCAATCGATTTAGAAACTCTACTCGATTTAGTTTAATTTTAATATTTACATTATAAAAATTTGGAGAGTATTAGGGTTGGGATGGTTTTGTTTTGGATTATGTATGCCATAGTCATAACTATTCAAACATATTATGGAGTTATTAGTTGGATGTAAGTTGATCCCTATCCATTATTCCAAATAGAGCTTTTATAGAATTCAGAAATTTTCTGAAAATATGTTTCTTTTTTGTTCAATTGGAAAGACCTCTTCTTAGTCATGCAGTACAATTCCACGACTTTTTGGAATTTCACTAAGAGTTAACTCTACAGGCACATTTGGGTTTTATTTATCTAATTGTGTTGCTTGGGTTTCTGTGCATAACTATAACTGTTATTATTACATTCCATATTCATATTTTACATTATGAAATAAATTGTTTGCATGGTTTGTACGCCTTATACTTTTGAAGGTCAATTGTTGAAATGGATGATAATACCTTAGAAAGTCAAGCATGCTCTCAACCATATCGAAGGTTAGAATTTGATACTGAAATATATGTTCAAGATGCAAGCCAGTGCAATGAAGACATAAGGCAAGATGTACTATTCAACACATGTGACATGTTAGATGAAGAACCAAAACTAATGGAATTTTCTTCTGAAGAAAGTGCATACAAGTTTTACAATAGCAATGTTAAAAAAGATAGGGTTCAGTGCTCGAAGGAGATGGATACGAAAATCAGATGAAGATGTTATGGTTTTTAGAAAATTTTGTTGTTCTAAAGAAGGTCGAAAACATGAAAAGAAGCAAACCGATCTCATGAGGTCTACCCGTCCAATTACACAAGAACGAATTATAAAGCAAGCATGACGATTAAGCTTCAGAAGAATGCAAAATAGAGTGTGAATACGTTTGTGGCAGAGCATAACCCTGAGGTTGTTACACCAACGAAGGTGCATATGTTAAGGTCACACAGAAGCTTGACTGATGATTAAAAAGCTGACATAGATATCATAAATGATTCAGGAATAACTCCATGAGCAAGTGTTGAATATTTTAGTAGACAAGCTGGAGGTCGAGAGAATATGGGTTTCACGCCAATTGATTACAAGAACTACTTATAGAGAAAGTGAATGAAAGCGATGGAAAAGGGTGATGCAGGAGATGCTTTAGAGTACTTTTAACAAAAGCAAATTGATGATCCATCTCTCTTTTATTCTATACAAGTGAATAAAGATGATCAAATGACGAATATGTTTTGGGCAGATGGAAGGTCAATAGTGGACTACAGTGTTTTTGGAGATGTCATTTGCTTTGATACTATCTATAGAATAAATAGCTATGGACAGCCTTTTGCTTCATTTATCGAGGTAAATCATCATAAGCAAACTGTAATATTTAGTGCAGCCTTACTATATATGATGAAACAATTAAATCTTTCAAATGGTTGTTTCAAACATTTTTAAGTGCGATGTTTGGAAAACAACTAATGACAATACTAATAGACCAAGATACTGCAATGGCCAATGTAATGGCCTCAATGATGCTAGAAACATATTATCGTCTATGTATATGGCATATATACCAAAATGCTGCAAAACACCTTAGCAATGTATTTAATGGTTCAAAAAGTTTTGGTTCCGATTTTAGTAAGTGTGTATATAATTATGAGGAAGAGGAAGAGTTTTTAACTACATGGAATAACTTGCTCGAGAAATATGATTTAGTGCAGAACAATTGGCTATAAAATTTATTTAAAGAAAGAGAGAAATGGGCTATGGTTTATGGAAGAAATATATTTTGTGTTGACATGAAGAGCACGCAACAAAGTAAGAGCATGAATGGCGTATTGAAAAAATATTTGAGCTCCAAATACAATCTTTTACGTTTCTTCACTTATTACGAACGAGTAGTGACCGAACGATGATACAAGGAATCTAAAGCTAATTTCAATATAAAGCAGAGTGCCCCAATATCGTTTGTTGATGTCATGATGTTAAAGGAAGCAACAAAAGTGTAAACTCCAGAAATATTTGAAATATTTCAAGATGAGTATAAGAAGTGGCTAAGTTATGCAATGTTTAAATGTGGTGAGTTTGGAATGATCGTCTAGTTTCAAGTTGTTTTTAAAGGTAAAATAGAAGGACGTACCATTAGATTTGACTCATTAGATAGTACAATGAAGTGTATTTAAAAGAAATTTGAATTCATGGGGATCTTATGTAGTCGTGCATTGAAAGTTTTAAATTATTATAATATAGATGTGCTTCATCCTCATTATATTCTGAAGAGATGGCAAAGAGATGTAAAGGTAGGTTATGCTAAAGATTATACTGGATTAACAATACAAGATGACCGCAATGTTACTTCAGGTAAAAGATACAATCACTTGTGTCACAAGCTTTTGAAAGTTGCGATAATTGCCAGGGAACACGAAGAGGTCTTTGAAGTGGTTGATAGATATGCAGATATATATCATGATCAAGTGGCGGAATGTATGAAAGGAATTAAGGAACTTCCATTAATGTTTGCTGAAATTGTTGAAGAAAGAGAAGATGATGAACTTATACGCCATTTGCCGACCAAAAGTGTAGATACCAAACATGCACACTCTAAGTCGACAGAAAGTTTACATACTGAAGGTGTACCCTCTAATCTGACCAAAAGTGTACATACTGAAAGCACACGCCCTGAGCCAATTGAAATTAAAAACATTAGAAGCATGTGCCCTGGGCCAACTGAAAAACAAGTTACTTTTATTGATAGTATGGGTTCACAAATTGTAAGAGAGATTAAAGTAAAGCCCAAAGTTCGGGGCAACCACTATGCGTTTAAAAATTCGCTAGATAAAGTAAGGAAGAAAAGATCCTTACCTGAAACTGTTCAACTACAAGCAAGTCAAATGTTGATGGTGATGGGAAACAACTATGCACCAAACGTCATACACCATGCATCATTTCAACCTTCACATTATATGGTGATGGGATACCTTCCTTACCGTAGTGGATCTATCAATGCATCAATGGCTCAGTGTAGGTACCAACTACCTAGTGCTAGTATTTTCCAATAAAACCTTTTCAATGTTGGATGTCTGGTAAAAGTGAAATTAATTTAGTAAACTTGTAATATTTCCTATTGTCATCTTAAAAAGAAAAAAGAGAAAAGAAAAGAAAAAAAAGGAAGAACTTGTAATATTACATATTACATTTATATAATTTCTGCGTATTGGAGTTTTCGTTATTGTCTTGTCGCTCTTTTAGAGTTCAAATATTACCGGAATGAGTTGTTCCGAGTCCCAACCAAGTATTAACTTCTACCAGCAAATTCCCTCAAGCACCCTGCATGATTCATCTACGGGAAGTGTCTTGCCTAGCCAAGTAAAAAGGATCATTTGTTTTTGGCATATTATTCAATATACTTTTTGAATTCATGAATGGTAAAAAATCGTATTAATTGATATGTGAATTTTCTTATGCAACCATCATTACCACCATATGACAACAATCAATCATTGGGGTGTGAACATTATCACCAACATTCGAGTAATTAGTATTTCTTTTTCTCAAAGGTAAACATATTTTCTAAATAGTATTATATGTTGATAGTGCAAATTTTGGTATAACCCAATTTGTCTAATGTAACCTAATTTTTATCTTGGATGTAGGTGGAGATGTGACCATTGTGAGGGGTGGGCTAGCTCTTTTTGTCAGGCCTTCCTGATTGGCAATAAGATTTCAAAGTGCAATTAAATTCCCATTGTTTTAAAGGTCACGATTTCCAAGCTCATCCTTATAATCAAATGACGGGAACTGCAAAGTGAAGAAAGATTGGTTTTTTTTTTTTTTTTGAATTTTGGAAAGTCTTTATGAAGAAAGGTTGATTGAAAAGCATGAAAGGGGGTTGCAAGGTTTCCATCTTTGTTTAGTGGGCATGGATAGGGACATCAAAAAGCATTTAAAATGCAATGTTTTATTTTGTTAATGCAAATATGCTAAAATTCAATTTGCTTGAGAAGACTTAACTTTCCATCTATACTTAAATTTGTTCTTTGGCACGTAAATTATTGAAATAATGCATGGTGAAACAAAATCATTGAATGGATTTTTGTTTCCAGTCTATGTTAAGATGATTTTCAATGGGCATGGAATTAAAAAGTTTGAAATGTTTCCAGTCAGTACAATCATTGAAAATTTTAAAGCCTCAGTTATTCCAATGAAAAAGATAAGATCATTGAGAGATTGAGCTCCAAATCATAATTGAGCTTATTTCAAACTGGACTCGAAAGGAATGTAGCAATGATTTGAGGATTATATGCCATTGAAGTACAATTCAATTAACTTCTGCATCCAAATGCAACCTAAAGCAATGTCACACATACTCCATATGCAAAACCTTAAACTATGTCATTGTTGTGCAATTCAATTCATCTAAATGCAGCCTAAAGCAATTCACACATACCTCTACATGGAAGACCCAAAGGAGCCCATGAGCATCCTAATTTCAAAATGCACTCAGATCCCCAGCCTTAGATCCAAAGCAAGGTCAGCATCCAAATTTCAAAATGCCCTCGGATCCCTAGCCTTAGATCCAAAGCAAGGTTGAATGAAGAAAGGTTCCTATTCTCTAGTGGGATAGTGTCACGCCCCAGACTTGGTAACCGGACCCACAAGGAACCCGATGGCCGGTTCTGGCCACAACAGCCTCCGTAGTACCCTATTCTCGACTCCTGAGGCAGGTTCTGATCCTGTGATCCTACAAGGAGGATTTTCATAACAGTATAATCATTACAATACGAGCATACCCAAGATCACAACAAGTATATCTGAGAATAACAAAGGCACACATCACAAAATTCACTATGAATTTGAACTTTTACAAGCTTACATAAGGTCCAAAATGACATACATAAGATAATAGAAGAAAAAAAGGAAGTCTGCAATACTGGATCCTCAAACTCAGCTCTAATCCAAACTCTGCCACTGCGACGCCTGCCTAAGATCTCCTGCACCATCAATCATGCATAAGCTTATAGAAACTTAGAGGGTGGTGTAAGTGTGTGAGAATAGTGCACAGAAAAATAATAGGAGATACAGAAAGGAAACATGATTAAGGCCAACACCACCAGCCTTATCAAGGCTATCATGAACACAAGAAGCTACACCAAGGTAGTACAATAATGCGGGAAGCCATACTAAGGCTATATGATGCAATGAGTATTTTAATGCAATGAGTACTAGGCGCCATGCCAAGGCGATGCAATATGAGGCTTACACAGCCAATGCAAATGCGATACGAAGTAATGCCAGTACTCATATCCAATCCACATATCAAGTATATTTCCATCATAAGGAAATCACCGGGGTCCATTATATTGTTAGATGATTATCGCTCTACAGACCCTGCACAGTCAAACGAGCATAAGAGACCTCACTACCCTACCTGGGGACAGCCAATCACCAGCAAGGCCTGAAGGTAGCGGACCCATTCACGAGTTGGTCAAACTCAGCCTAGCAATGCCTCCTTACATTAGGCGAGTAAGGCCACACCCCTATCCAACCGACTACATGACAGTGGGAGTCACGGCCTAACGGTGTAAGGCCCTCGTGCGCTCATAGTTTCTACTCGGTCACGGCGTTGGAGCAGATTCTTGGTATTATGAAAGTTTTGGAAATTTCACCCATAGGCATCCTATGCACCCAATATGCACATGTAACATTTCTAGTGTCCAATCTTGGCCATCCACAATGTAATTGTGGAGGCTACAACCCTGATGAAGCAAGGGCGATAATTGTCCATATGTTATGCAATGCCAAATGCATGAATCATACAATCAACCATGCATCAATTCCAAGTATCCAACGTCCTCAAGAGGGAGTAGTATATCCCTCAAAGAAGGTAACATGCAATGCCCCATGACACAATATGACCATGCACACACAGTGTCAACCAAGCATAAAATAATGTATATGGTTATGAGGATGAATTTAATCATACTATATGGCGATATATAATGTATATTACATTCCTCCTATCTAAGAAGGAACCAAGACTAGGTACTTAAACAACATCCTTGAGGAACGCAACTTCTAGTGGGGGCCCATTTACCTGGGGTAGCCCGCAAGACTAAGTATACAAGCTACGGGTCTAAGTAATGTAGAAATGAGCCTAGCAAGAGTCTAAGATAAGTATCCAATCACTCTTAAATACAACCGGGCCTAGAGGGGTCCATAATGAGGACATTTAATCACCATTCCCCAAAAAGGCATATCAACCATAAATTATATAGATAGAAGGCCCAAGGCCTACATTTAAGATAAAAATTAAGGTAACCATATACATATATTCCTCATAATAAGCTATAAAAAGATATAATACTACTTAAAAAAAAACATGGGCACCCAAGACTCAATTTCCAATGGCCATAGAATCCATGCATTGAGTTGGACTTGGTGGGCAGCCCTCGTATACAATATACGACTAAATAAGTTTAAGTTTGGATGAAATGGGCCCCACTACATCAGTCCAGTCACTAGCAATTTAAGTGGGCAACCAAGGGCCCAATACTATCCTTATCTCAGCCCACAAGTCCATCAAAATTATGGAAGTCGGCCCAATATATGGCTGGGCCAAGCTGGGACGTCCCTGACCACTCTGGGCCCACTGGATGTCCCAAAATTCTGATCTTAAGATGTGGTCCTCATAAGATCGCTAAAAGTGACCCAAAAGAATGCACTAATTAAGCCCAAGATTATAAGAAAACATAAGCATGTAACACGTACAGAAGTTCTCAATATGGTGGGTCCCACAGCCAAATAAAGTTTTAATCATAAAATTGTTCATTTAAGGCCCTTTGATAAACTTTTGGCGCGTTTGATTTCTGGACTTGTTAAGGTCCAAAAATTAGTTAACTATGTGGAAATAATCTCATGAAGGTCAACTATACCCACTGGGGGACCCCACCAGATGGAGAGTGTGTATATATATTATGAAAAGATCAAGTGGGCCTGTTACTGGATTGTTAGTCCAACAACAACCCAAGGCAGAGAGTGCATCCACAATCGGGCAATCCAAGGCTTGGATGGCCTGGACCAAACATACGTTAAGGTACGTAGGTTCCACATACATACGCATTGAGCCTTAAACATATAAAAACCATCCATAGTGGGCCTTCAACCATCCATAGAAAAACCCATGGGCCTACCTTAGGATCACCAAGGAAGACACCCAACCTCAACTAGTTTCCAAGAGGTAGCCCGCCACTACTCATATAATGAAAGATCTAAGGCCTAAGCAATGTGTGGACTAGTGGGCCATCCCCTAAGCCCAAATCATAAGCCATGTAGTGGGCCCTCAAGTGAGGTTTGGGCCCAACCATAATGATCATGGGTTCACTCATTGTGGTGGGCCTAATGGGCAGCCCATTATTCTAACATATGGGAAATCCTTATATTTAACACAAGCAAGTTGGGCCTCACATCTTGGCCCAAGTAAGGATTTGTTATAGTGGGCAAGTAAGGGCTCAACTAATTAAGTATTTGGCCGATAAGACCTATCACAGTGGCGTGGTAAATATAGGACCCAAGGGTCCAACGGGTCTATCAAAAGTTCCAGCCCAACCAAGGCTATAAGGCCCATTAATTAACTAGAAGACTAGCCAAGAAGAATCCAATTGGAATGGGCCTTTAATCATGCACTAATTAAGCCCAAAAATAAAATTAAAATGGTAAGATACTGACTTAAATCCTCCTCAAATGTAGTGGGCCATGCTGCCCCAAAACAGACATTTACGGGGCGGCAACATTGGGCCCATTGCTAAATTTCCAGCCTATCCGCTTTCTGGGTTTATTGGAGTCCAACAAATAAATTAATTTATAGTATTTATTTTCTGATGACCCACAGACATCACTGTGGGTCCCACCATATGAGAGGGTAATGCACAACACGCACTAGAAGTGGGTCATGCTACTGGAATACAGGCCCAACAATTGCCCAAGATAGGGGCGTCCCATGGTGGGTAGTCCTACGGGCTTGGGTATTTGGCCCAAAACTAACCTAAATTTGCAGGCCATACTGCGGTCAGTATAGGGGCCTGATGGCCTTGAAAATTTGTAGGATGGTCCTTCCATAGGTGGGCCATAAATTCATAAAATTTCATAATTTTTGGATGGTCATAAGTATTTTAATTAATTAAAATAAAACAGACTATCAAGAAAATTTGGTTAATCTGGACGTCTGAACGTGGTGGGCCAGTCCGGCCCTTGCCACAGTGTGCACAGAGGTCTATTAGCCCCAAAAATTTGTAGGTGAGTCCCACCATGGGTGGAACACCTCCCTGTAAATTTTCATGATTTTAGGATACTCAAAAGTATATTAATTAATTTAAGGAATACAATCTGTCCAGGATGAAATATTGCTAGAATATAACTGTCCTGAATTTGGGCCATCCAATGGGTGGGTTCTGGGCCTCCAAAATTCCTGAAATCTGGACCCAAGGTCCCTCATCAAGCCTAAAATAAGGTGAGACCCAGAAATATGGCCCACTTTCTTAGAAAGTATTTTAAAAATTTTGTTTTTATGGGATTATGCTGTCATATTTCTGGTAGTCCAATATGTTGGCCCACCCTTTTAGATGCCCAAATGGAATCCCTTAGCCCTGAAATTGTGTTGGTAAGTCCTACCATGGGTGGGACACCTCCTTGCAAAAATTTAGAATTTTTAGTATCGTAAAAATATTTTATTTAATTCCTGCAATTTATGGACATCAAGCTCCAGATTTTTATTTTCCTACTGCAGTAATGTTATTGTCCCTAGCTTTTGCACCCCATTTGAGTAGGCCCAGGTCTATGTAAATTTGGAAAAATGCAGGGCCAACCTTCCTATACAAGTATACAGCAAGGTGCAGTCCACAAAGATGGCCCACCATTTCAAAATCAGGCTGATATTTATGATTTTCCAGCAAACAGTGTGGCTAGACAATCTAGAAAAATCTGGACCGTCCACCCTCCTTGGCCCACCCTTTTGGGTAATCAAACAGGGACGTTTGAAGGTGATGTTTAACATACTTCTAGGTGGGGTCCACACCTCAAAGAAAAGTGTAAGAAATCAGGGACAAAGAGGCCACAAACAAAGCCTACAACCCGTACATTACAGCATAAAAAAAATTCCAGCAATCTGGACAGCAACATATTGCTATCTAGATCAGCCCATAATATTAATAAATGGAAAAAAATCACAGATTCCACAAGGTGGGGTCCACCCAGATGTGTTATACAACTCCCAAGCCCAGCCCCTCCCCAAGAAAATCTGTAAAATCAGGCCCAAAGGCCTTCCAAATCAAGCAACAAAACTAGGTAGCACAGTTGGGCCTGGGTGTCCAGCAACTTGGGCATGGATGTCCCAAAAATCTGAAAATCCTGGTTACATAGCACATCAGGTGGGTTACATAATCATTACATCCAAACCACAGAAAGGGGAGAAGAGAAGAAGAAAGGAAATCTCATCAAGATGGGATCCATGGAGAATGGCCCCATCAAGATTGCATGCATGCAAGTGGTGGTTAAAACCTTATCCAAAGAGTGGTGTGGGACCTCCACCATTGATGTGGTAAGTCCTAAACTCTCCATATGAAGCAACAAAAGATCTATGAAAATAAGAACCATGCAATCTATCCTACATGCTCACCCTCTTGTTAGATCTTCAAGATTCTTCAACCACCATGCTCCTCAAGCTTCAAGGAAGGAGGTTCTATAGTGATGATGGGTCTTAGAGGGTGAGATCTAGGGGGAAAGAAGAGAAAAGAGGGCCGGAAAAGTTCAGCAATGGTGGATGTTGGAGGGCCTTTTGCAAAGAGGAAAAGAAAGAAGTGAGGGGAAAGGAGGACATGGATAGTTGTAGAGGTGAAATGATGGGGTTTCTAGAAAGGGGAGGGAAATGAAGTCTTCTCTCTCTTGAGAAGAGAAAAAAATTCAGCTTTTTACTGGAAAAGAAGACTTGGGTTAGAGCAACCCATTATTAGTTGCTAGGAAAGAGGCTATCTTAGCCTAGGTTAGAGCACTTTCATCATTGTTAGCTATGGAAAAGGTGTAGGTTAGGCTAAGCACTAGACTAGGCTAGGCACATGGAACCTAGGGTGGGCCCACATAAGAAAAATGTGCTCATGGGTAAAGTAGGCCCCACATCATGATCAAGGGCCCGAATAATGCGCGGCCTACAACTTTTGATGGACACGTCGGATTTACGCATGAGACGCGGCGTCGGAACTACGGCAACGATGCGGTCGCAATGGCATAGGTCTTGGGTCAATCCGAGTCGGGTCTATGTGACCGAACTCAAGGGTGACCGCAAATACTATTCGAAGTCGCAAGTCGCCGAAATTTGACCGGTAGGACCGTGGGACCAAAATGAACGAAATGCATACTCACACACGCACACATGCGAACTTGGGTCGGGTCTCACAGACAGGCAAGTCCCAAGTCCAAATCACACCACTTGGTTGTGACAACTTATAAAATCCTTGGACAAATGCCACACTTGTGGCCCAAACACCCTCTTACAACTAGAGCATTGGAACCTGCAGTTCACAGCCAAGTGGGTGACATCCATGCGATCCATCATCACCACGGGTCCAATAGAGCCGCCCAATTTAGGCAAACACCAATCAACCAAAACAGAAGGTGCATCGCATTTGTTATGAAAGTGTTTGCTAGCAACACTAGACACATGTCAACTCAGTACCCCTTAACGTACTGAGTTACTTAGCACACAATCCGATTCCCTTGTGAGCATCATCCATCATTTTAAAGGGCAATGAATATAGACAAAATCTAATTCAATTTCATTTTAAATCCACATTAAAGCCACATTTAATTCACATCATACCCATTACTTGTGATCACACATTGATAGATATTCAAATCAAACAAGAGTAATGTATTTCCCCTATTTACAATTACAACCACCTTAATTTCACCGATAAAAATTACAGCCAAAAGGTAGGGCACAGTGCATAATAGAAGCATCTTTCCAATACAACTCTGATTACACAATTCACAGATACTACAAAATATATGTGTGAAGTCAGCATCCTTGCAAAGCACTCTCCGATTCGCTAAACAACCATTTCCAGCATATTGCAGTGCAACTACTGTAAATATTACGGTCATGTTCAGCATTTGCAGCTTGCAACTAGGGACCCGCTCATCATAACCCAAAAATCACTTTGACCATATTTGCTCTACCAAAATCTGCAGTTCCAAACAACACCAATCGCCAAAGTTATCAATAATTTAAAAAATAGTAGATGAATGTGGTCAATGAGATTTTGTAAGCACATACGTACAATTAAAAAAATAAAAAATAATAAAATAATAAAAAAGAAAGAAACAATTCCAGATGGTTGAATACAACCGCATAAACTTGAGAGAGAGAGAGAGAGAGAGAGAGAGAGAGAGCATAGTTGCTGCAATAAGAAAATGTAACAACTTTGCGCCCTACAATCAAACTTGAGGCAAATTTTTTCTTTTTTCTTTTTTTGAGAGAACGTTTAAAGTGACAATAACTCACTAAAACAATCATATTGCTGGTAAAACGAAGAATCCTAATCAAAATTGTAAAATGACCTTAATAAAATAGTAATAAAGATCCTAATAAATAAATAACCTAATTTAGGATTTTCAGTCTATAATCTCTATTCTCTAATTAATCTCTAATCCCTAATTATGGATTAAAAATTAATGAAAACCGTAACTAAATAAAAATTGAAAGTCCCCAATTACATTTACAAATACAAAACCTTAATTAGGAATTAAAAATCGAATAATCCAAAATATATTCACGATTGCAAAACTCTAATTAAGGTTTCAACATTCAACATTGGAGAGAAAGACTTGTTGTAATGGCCACCCTTGGTCCGGTTGGAGCGGAGATGATGTTAGAGATGGGAGGTGTGGGTTTTTCTTAGAGAGAGAGAGAGAGGGGCATAGAGAATGAGAGCAAGCTCCCTCGCGTTGTTTGTTTGTTTTTTTTTTTTTTCCGTGGTACTGGAGGGAGCTGGCGAGAGAGATGCCGAGTGAGAGGAGAAGAAGAGGTCCACGGGAGAGAGGAGAGGTCAACAAGAGAGTTTTTTTTCTGCTGGGGAGAGAGGAGCGGGAAGCTAATGGCGTTTGGACGAGGGAAGCGACCCCACATCTTAGAGCGTGGACCACGATTCAAGTGGTCTGAAGAACTGTTGTACTACTCCGTGTACGATAGATACTTATTTCTCGTACAAACCGTCCTTATACCCTCCAAGTTTTGGACGCGGTTTGGCTAGTGACGCTGCCACCTGCCAGGTGGCCACTGGTGGGTGTTTTGTGGACCCCACCATGATGTATGTGATTTATCCACGCCCTCCATCCATTTTGAAAGGTAATTTTAGTGATTGATCCAAAAAATGAGGTATATCTAAATCTCAGTTGGAACACACCATGGAAAACAGTATTGATTGAATTTCCACCGTTAAAAACCTGCTAGGGCCCATTGTAATGTTTAGTTGACATCTAACCTGTTGATTAGGTCATACAGACTTGGATGAAGGGAAACAAAATATATCAGCTTGATCCAAAACTTTTGTGGCCCTCAATAGGTTTTTAACGGTGGGTGTTCATTCAACAATGTGCGGTCCACTTGATATTTGGATCAACCTCATTTTTTAGCTCATACCATAAGATGATATGGAAGAATGAGCGGACGGCATGGATGAAACACATACATTGTGGTGGGGCCACAGAGCACCAACCACTGGCCATTGGCTACTGGCAGGGTGGGGTAGCCAATCCGTTTCCGTTTCCGTTTCCACAGCTCAATTGCAGCTTAAATGATTACGTGAACTGCTCATTTCTGGACGAGAAAATGACCACTGTAGACAAAACCTTTTATCCAGCGGTTTTTATAAAGAAATACAAACTTAAGTTACCAACTTAGACTAGCACGTGCGGACAGCGACTTTGAGGACGAAACCACCGCTCCTTTTCACTGCGAAGACGAGCGCTGACGCTCCTCCAGCTGAGAGTTGTACGAACGGCTTAGAAGAGATCAAAGTTACATGGCCCCACAGCTATGTATTTATTATATCCACAACGTTCATCCATATTTCGACATCATTTCGGAGCATTATCCAAAAAAAAAAAAAAAATTATATCCAAAGATCAACTGGACCACACCACAAAGAGCAGCAGGGAAATTGATTTTAACCGTTAAAATTTTTGAAGGACCCACCGTAACATTTATTTTCAATCTCTTCATAAGGTCACAAAGGCCTAGATGAAGAGGAAAAATAAATTTCACAATGACCAAAACTTCTGTAACCCCTAAAAGGGTTTCAATGGTAGACGTTCAATTCCCACTGCCTTTTACAGTGTGGTCCACTTGATAGTTAGATCTGTCTTATTTTTCATTTCATGCCTTAATATGAGCTCACCAAATAGATGGACGGTTTGGTTATAACACAGACCTCGTGATAGGACCCACAAAAGCAACGAAAATTCCATGGCAAAAAAAAAAAAAAAAAGGGAAAACCAGACTGCAGGTGCTGGGAATGGCTATAGCTACGGTTATAATCCGTAGCTGTAGGCCATTTGTTTGTCTCAATGATGAACCGTGGATTCTGCGATTCCATCACAACTCGTTGTAGGATTTGGGGATGGATCGTGGATGATTCAAAGAAAAGGCTTATTGCTACAGATTATAACCATAGTTATAGCCGTATCCAGTGCACCTTTTTTTTTAAATTTTTTAATGTTTTTTTTTTTTTTACATGGAGAATTTTATTCTACGTACATTTTTCTCTAATACATATTTATATAAATATGTATATATAAACATATATAAAAAAAAAAAAAATCTCTCCTTTTTTCATTTCTTTCTTTATTCATATAACAAGAATATATTCTAAACCAAAATTAGTTACTTGACATATCATATATGATTTTAGGGCTGAAAGTTGGGCGTGTTCAACCCGACCAACCTGTGACCCACCCGACATTGGGTTTGGCTTAGGCAGGATGTATCGGGTTTGGTCTTGGGGTTGGGCCATACAAACACCAACCCGATAAAACTTAGGTTGGGCTCGGGTTGAGGTCTCGGGTTGCCTGACGTCCCAACATATTGTAAACACTTTAAATAGAGCAATGAAGCAAGAATTCATGAATGAAGACTGGAAAAAGAGCCTCAACTAATCTAAGGGTCATTCTTCCATCAAATCCCGAGCGATGTTCAACCCAACTTCATTGCAAAGAAGATTGCATGTTTTAAAAAGCAAGACATCAGAAGATATTGCTATAAAATATTTTTCTATCTTTTAATTCATTTCTTTATCTATTTATTTAACAAGCATATCTCCTAAACTAAAATTAATTACTTAACGTACAATATATGATTTTAGGGTAAGAGAAGCTAATTTAGTCAACCAACCTAGTTATTTTCCAAGATTCCATCGGGTCGATGGTTGAAAATCCATTTCATTCATGTCGCGGTCAAACTAGAAATTGAGCAGGGTAATCATGAAATTGAGCGGGCAAACCGAAAATTGAGCGAGGGAACCTAGAAATTGAGCGAGGCAAGGTAGGAATTCAGCAAGGAAAGCTAGAAATTGAGCGAGGGAAGCTAGAAATT